>CAKAKQ010037522.1:0-12011 GCA_916700675.1 Helicolenus avius
CGCATATGCGAACGCGCATGTGTGCCGACCCGCTACATTTATACGCTTAAAAAGTTACAAACCCTTTAACAGTTGGTTAATGAGAACATTGTAAAGTCCTTTAATGTAGGAGACCAGAGCGTAAATTGTTGCATTTCGATTCATGTTGAGGGTAGAAATAATCAGTTAGAATAATTGCTGACATTCCCAAACCTCAAACTTCTGAAGTGGACAGTAATCAATTGGCTTTCAAGCAGGAAACTTTCTGGCAACGAGTAAAAAAAAAAGTGTTTGAAAATATTGACGTTTGAGATATGTAGCGCATCCATCCACTCAAATCCAATTTTGTTACAGGATTATCATTGCATAACCCTTTAATGTTTCATCTGATAATCCCTTTGCATGGGAGGTGGATTGGTGAGGGTTACTAAAATATTAAATTAGGATGTGTCCACAGAAACTAACACATTTGGGCATACTGTACAACTGACTAGACTGCAGAGGCCAGGATAGCCTGTTGTACTGTTATTGTGAGTTTAAAACTCCCATGCATTCATACTTAGCCACTATTGTTTTCACCACATGAATCCCCATTACTATCATGCAATAAACATCAAAACCACATTGATTGAATGCAGTAACAAAGGATGCTTATTACAGAACCAACCAGGGGGTTCACACCTCTAAAATATCTTGGTGACCCAAAGAAAAGAAAACGGGTTTTATAATTCAGTTTGTGGTGCCACAACGTTGGAGCTCATTTGAAATCCTCAATGACAATATTGTCTGTTCTCACCGTTCCTTGGAGTTCAGCAAAACGTGTAGTGGAGCGGATAACAGCAGTTTTTCAGTCAAATCGTGCAAATAGTGATAGAAGCACCAAATTTGGCATGATGATTGCCGAGGGGTTAAATATATCAGGTCACAAACTTTCTAATTTTACAGTTAAACAGTTCACTACAAGATGTTTCTGAACACATTTGAGGCGAGAAATAGGCATTAGAGTAACAGAATATTGATTCATATTTGATCAGCGCTGCCTAGTTTGACCGTTTGATCGAAGTTAGCGAGTGATTGACAGCTGCCTCCGCTGAATGAACAGCCAATAGGAACGCTCTCTCTCTCTGAAATGAGCTGTGATTGGTCGAAGTCTCCCGTCATGGAATAGATTTTTTAAAGCCTGTAAACAGAGCCATGAGGAGGAGCATGAGTCTAGTTTTCTCTTAGAACACTTGAATTACAATATGCTGAAAGGTTATTATGGATTTTTTACCCAATGATGCCAATACGTTCTGCATACAGGAGCTTTAATTTTCCTTCGTGACTATGAGCTAAAAACAAAACGCAAGCACCTGTTAGCCAGGAATAAGTGAAGAAGGAAACGTAAAAGGAATTATTTAAGTGATTTATGAACCATGAGATAAGTGGTGATGTTCATTTTATTATGACCTTAACCTAAACTCCTTGGTCATCGGTAGCATTTTGAGTTTACTTGGGAGGTTGTGGCAGCTTCAATAGGGTCACGCAGCGCTCTATGAATGTTTGTAACATACAATGTTGCCCGGGCTTACCATAATCCTTTGAATGACATGGCTCAGATTATAGACATCCATCTCATACAAACCATGGATACACACCCATTTAAATTCACACACGCTTTCTCTTCCACTGACGTCGTGAGCTCCCCAGTGATTGTCACAGAGGTTTATTCATTTGCCCTCATGTGTCCTCACGCAGACGCACACGTCACCGTCGGTTACGTCGCATCAGCTTTGATTATCTGTTACACAACATTGATCTTAAAACACTCCTCATCAGTCCGGCCAATTCCATTTGGCACCTGTGACATGAAATCTTTTTTTGGCTCTGAGAGGATTTTTATGTTGAAATCTGCCATGTAACTGTGTTATATAAACGCAATATCTATAAAATCATTGTTGGCAGTTTTTCATGCATTAGGGGAAAAAAAAACCTTAAGCACTCTAAAATAATGTCATGAGTAAAAATCTAGTGTTATCATCACCTGTCTCATGCAAACACACACAGAAAAAAGCAGGCTTGTTCAGTCATAAATGCAAGTTTACTAAAGATGATGTACAACTGTGACAACACTGAAGGCAATATTAGTTCGTAAATTCCAATTAAAGGGACTATTTGTAACTTTCAGAAATGCTTCTTAACAGCGACACCTAAAAACCGCAGATTGCGCTAAAGAAATCAGTGGCAACAATCATTATAACAATTATGGCATTAACTTTGACAGCCCTAGAAATTATATATATAAATAAATATGATACCAGTATCTTCGCTAGTTTTAAAACTGAGCAACCTTAAAATCGCAAGTTGTGCTTTAACGCATTATTATCATGTAAACTTTAAAGGGACTATTTGTAACTTTCAGAAATGCTTCTTAACAGCGACACCTGTGGCCGTGAAATCAACTAAAGTCAGTGTCGAGCTCGCGCTTGCTCGTTCTAAATATACCTGAACGAGCATCGCTCAAAACAGTGAGGCGACACACGTCAGCTAAAAGCACAATATCACTCTATATTTCAGCTGCTTGGCAGTAATGTTAGCCAGACGAAGGTCTCTCCATGAACATGATTTAGATCTGATCCTAGTGTTGGCTTTTCTCCATCTTTCGTTGATTTCACAGCCACAGGTGTCGCTGTTAACAAGCAATTCTGAAAGTTACAAATAGTCCCTTTAATAAATGAGTTACTGTTGGACAGAGCTGGGCTAGCTATTTCCCCCTGTTTCCAGTCTTTGATGCTAAGCTAAGCTAATTGGCTGTTCCCGGTACTGCAGTTTCGTATTTACTGAGCAGATGTGACGTCTAAGTCTCGGCAAGAAACTAAAATGAGTGTACATCCCAAAATGTCGAGCTATCGCTTTAAAAAAAACACATGACATCATGGTTCAGCTGCACCTCAGCAGCAGCAGTCAGCCGTAACATGTGAAGTGTAATGTAGAAAAGTGATGACTTGAAAAAAGATCCAGTATCTATAATGTATGAACACAGTCAGGAGTAAACAACGTGAGGTTTGCAGCAGCTTTAGTAGCAGAGCAGCTGCACGTATAACACCATTTCTCTGCTCAGATCCAGCCGATAAACCGTCGCCTGCTTATTTGACAGATACAATAGAGTTGAACAGTAAAGGCTGCAGTTACACGGCTTTGAGCCTCAGGCTGTTGAGCACCACGCCGCCGCCGCGCTTCAGTCTTTCATAAAAACGGTTTGTTTGTGTGTCCTGAACGCCCCCTGAAGCCTCTGTGTTCATGCACCTGTTCACTGTTTGGTTTACCTGCTGCTGAATGGATATCACTCTGGCTATTGTACCACAGCTACATCAATCATGAAATCAAACTTTGTGTTTATACCATACTATATTAAATACAGTGGTTTAGAAATAGTCTGCACTAAATGGGAACAGCACTGTGCCACTCTTTGTGTAAGTTATTTTTATACATTTATTTTTAAAGAAAAAATGCTATTTTGGGAAGTTGTCACAAGAAAGACAGTGTGAGATGGAGAGAGAGAAAGAAAGAGAGAGAGAGAGAGAGAGAGAGAGAGAGAGAGAGAGAGAGAGAGACGAACTCTGAGATGCTTTCTGATCTCTAAAGAGATTTTGCGAGCACTTGTGAGAGAAGCAAAAGACTGAAAAGTCTGACAAACAGAGGAGCCTCTCTGATATAATTAGATCACGAACACACTCACAGTTATCATTTTAGATAACAAGTACAGTAACGGACAGGACGCCTTTATTCTAACATTGTTTCTGTTCTGTTCTCCCCCCTTTCCAGTGTGTTTATCTGAGCTATATGTCCATGTTTACACCACCAGAGGAAACTATTGATGCTCATATTTGTGACTTTTTGTCATAATACAAAGTTGTTCTCACATTTTTGTAAAGCACATTAAGCTTTTAATGTGGTTTTCTCTTTCCAATGAGAGAGAGAGAGCATTTACCACTGCAATATCAGTTATCACCACAGTGCATTTGGTCGTTTACATTCGTTATTTAGGGCTGCTAAACTAATGATTATTCTCATTATCGATCAATCTGTTGAACATTTTTCACAATCTATTCATCATTTTGTCAGGAAATAATGAAAACACAATTATCCTAGAACCCAAAAAGAATCAATTTACAATGAAAAAAGGAAGTAAATACAAAGATTTTAGTAGCTGTTCCTTGATAAATGTCTTCAACGCTTAATCGATTTTTTTAATTGAGTGTCAGCATTATTATCAATATGGAGGACAAGTAATGCAAAATGTGTTTTCAGACTAATGTTACATCTATTATATTACAGAATACAGTCCTCACAGCCATGTGGAGATGTTTGGCTTTATATCCAATACTTATATTTAGAAGTATATGTGCTCTCTGCAACATCTTTTAAAGGGAACCACCCATCCTTTACCGAGTGACCTGACCTGATGACCTGCACTGATGACCTGCTACGGATAATATGAGGCTGTTTTTTAGAAATATTTGTATTATTTTATAGCTTATTTATTTATTTAACCTTTATCTAACGAGGTGAAACAACACAAAGGGAGACAAACAAATGCAAAAAAGCATAGCCAGGTAAATTTGAAATCTTTTGAATCTTAAGGAATCTGCTTTTAATTATTTCATTCTGGATTTAAAAGCACTCAAAGAGATCAATTCAGTCCTTCTATATAACAGTTTGCAGGCTAAAGCAATGATGCAAAGTTCATCTTCTATAATAATAATTCATTGAGTAATGATAAAGAGCTTGCCTGTCAAATTCACAACCCTGCAGCAGCTCATGACAGATGATGAAAACAGAGCTTTAAAAAAAAAAAAAAAAAACTAGGCAAACTTTCATGAGTCACTGGAAATCTCAGTTAGGTCAGCAAACAGCAGTAAATCAAAGCAATTTCTCCAGTTTAATAAAAAAAAGATGACAAAGACTAGTACCTGTAAGTGGGTCGTAGGATCTGTCCAGCTCTCTGGAGTCAGACAAACTCTGGTCCTGACTCCTGGATTTCATGTTTTTGGTTGTTGTTCAGTTCTCACCAGACCACCAGACCACTCTGGACCTGCAGGATCTGTGCGTGCGTCGGAGCCACAGCTCATCTACCACTTCACTCCTGTTTGCATGTCACTTTTTTTTTTTTTTTTTGCACGCATGCATCAGCCTTTGTGTGTGTGTGTGTGTCTGGTCGCAGATAGAGGGACGATAAAAAAAAAAAAAAAGTCCGTGCGCTCGTGTCTCCGTCTCCAAACTATCCAAAGCTCAGCATCAGCACCAGTTTGCTCCTCGCGCGGTCACTTTGAGAGGCTCCTGCAGGGTTTAAGGTTTAAAGTTGATCAATACGGCAGAAACGTGATGACTTTACTGTGTTGAGCGTCAAAAACATCCAAAGATGATGAAAAAAGAGGATGTCAGCTGGAGCGTCTGCAGGGAGAGAAACCATCACAGCTGAGAGGAGAGAGGAAGAGGAAGAGGAGGGATGGAGCAGGAGAGAGGGAGTCAGAGAGACAGACAGACAGATGTGGGATGTGGGAGTGCTCCACTGATGGATGGTCTCACCTTGGCTCGGGACGATAGAGCAGCTTTGGCTCGGTACACTGTAAACAACTGCTGTTAATTTATAGCAGGATTTCAACAGTATTAACCTGTTACTGCTAAAAACAGTGCTTTACTGTTAATACAAAAGAAATTGTTAAATTACACTCATAGTTTTTTAACTGAACTATAATGCGTTCTTAAAAAACAGCACTGTACTGCTGATCAACTGTCTAAAGTATCATCAGTAACAGTTTCATGCAGTATTGTTTTAATTCTGGGACCTGATCTGCTCATGTGAGGCTTGTACATTGTACATGATTGTAAAATCAGTGAATTAGCTTTATTGTTCTTCACTCACATGTTGTTCTGGTTTGCATTTTGTGCTTGTTGCGAGCTAGAGACAGACATTTTGGGAAAAGTGTCAACAAGTCTATTATAGCCTTTTCCCTAACAAGTGCCTTTAATTGTATTTAGTGTGACTATTCATGTCTGTAACCGGCTAAGTCTATTCATCTAGGCAAAAAATAATGTTTATTAAAATGTATGTAAAAAATAAATAGTGCATTAAAACAAATCAGTAAGATAATGTAAAAGAAAGGTTAAAGACAGCTATATAATGTATCTTTAAACAGTAAATTAACTGTAAAATACTGTGAAGTTAATAAAAAAACAAATAGTATTTTTCATTAACAGTACAAAGCTGTATAATAATGTTAATTTTACAGTAACATAAAGGCAACCCTGCTGCCAGTTCTTTACTGTTATTTTACTGGGAAATTCTTAATAGTGTGGTCTCACCTTGGCTCTGGACTATAGAGCAGCTTTGGCTCAGTAGGAAGAAGTAATACCTGCGGATCAATACCAGTCAGATCCTTCAGCCCTTGAGCTGGTTGAACAGAGTTAACGAATGACTCACTCGTATTTCAGATAAATGCAGGCACCAAGGTCGCCATTCGGGAAAAAATCATGTGAATATTAAATCCATAAACACACACCATATAAGCTGGGTGGAGACCAAAGAGGCCACAAGCTGATTTATGGGATAAACTTTAGGATTTCCACTGTTTCCCATCATAAACTTCTATTTTAAACCCTCTAAGACTTTAAGCCTGGATGGGACTTCATCAAGATTTAAAGTAAGGGGTAACAGAGATTTTTCTTCATGTATAGTTTTTTTTGTTTTTAAGTATGTTTTTGCTTTTCCTACAACTTCTTGTAAAATACCATATTCTTTTGGACAGACATGAGTTAGTTAAGAGGGTTGTCAACAGGAGGGTATGCCATTAAAGTTTCAACCTCTTTTTTTTTTAGCTCATAATGTCTCCAGATTAAAGAATGGTTGGTTGGTTGGTTGGACATATTCATGTTTAAATTCTCACAGTCAGGATACCAGATCTATGGAGGACGCAACCTGCCAAAATCAAAAATAAATAAATGATTCGATAAATAAATAAATGTCATTAAATGTAACAAAAAATAAAATTACAAATAGACATAGCCATTAATTAATTAATTAATTAATCAAATGTGACAAAAATTGATATTTTTATTTATTTATCTTTGTATGAATTCCCTTATTTATTTACTCTTTCCCTTTTATTTATGTATTTATTTATTTTTCATTTATTTATTTTTGCACTATTTTTTGTATTTTATATTTTGTTACGTATTTATACATTTATTTAGGAGACATTGTACAGCCGTGTCACAGGCTGAGTAGTGCTCCATTTGATTAGACTTTGAAAGATTGGTGTAGTATCCCTTTAATCCCACTTCAAAATCCAATACAAACCTTATTGTTGCTCAGCTATTTCAAAGAACAAAATACTGCTAAATAAATGTAGAAGGAAAATGTTTACCACACAACCCAGGACAGATTAACTATAAAAACCAATGCTATTGTGTGCTCGTCTTTAACGTTAACTCTCAAACCATCACATAGAAAAATAAATGTAATTGGAAAAAAAACTCCTTTTTCCAAGAAAAGCTAAATAGTGCTTGTTGGGGGATAAACAGTGTGGTGAAGCTTCCTTAAAGATACACAGGCAGGCGAGTGAAGGATTATTACATCCTCCGTCAGAAGACTGATGGGGAGGAGAGAAAACATCCATCAGCTGCTCTGGGAAAGAAGAACAGGACAAATACAAAGGAAAGGCAAAGGGAGGACGACAGAAGAGGCCCGGTGAGGTAAAAAGAACCAAAGAGAGGGATAGTGGTGCGTCTGAAAAGGAGAGGAAGTTAAAAGAGAGAACGGAAGAAGACAGAGGGAGCGCAGTGGAGAGGTATTTGAATATATCGTGTGTCTTGGGACAGGTAAATCTCGCAGTATTGATGGTGTTTATCTCCCGAGGGGGTTTACAGAGAAGTTTAGCATTGCTGCAGGCTGGAAAGAGGAGCTGACAGATAACCAATAATGAGCTCTGATTGATGCCTGGAGTTATGCACGGTGTGGAGCCGTGATACAGGTGACGAATAACACACACACTGATAGATACAGTAGAAGCACACGCAAGCAGGTGAGCTGGCACCAGCTGCTCCGTGCTAAACAGAAGATAATATTCAGTATAAGAAATAGTGCCACATGTCCTCAGGAGGTGTGTTTCTGCTTATGTGTACCCCCTGGAAAGAGGAGTTGATTCAACACAGGTGAGGACACAGATAAAGAAATGAAGGGGTGAGGTGATGACGGAGGGATGGGAGGTTAGGGGGGGGGGGGGGGTTCAGGCGAGACAAAGCAGGCAATCTCCCCTCAAATGAATATTTGATGAGGAGGCTGATATGCTTAAATGAAACGTTATAGATACACGGCAGCGTTAATGGGTTGTCGAAGAAAAACGCAAGCGGTTTGCTGTGTCTGAGCGTCTAAGCTGTCATCAGCACACAGATTATATCAGGGAGTTGATATACTGCCCAATCGACAATACAGCCAGCACAATGAGAGGATTTGGAATAGACCCATGTCGGGGGGTTGAGAGTTAAAAAGACATTGCACAAAGTGATCTCCAGAAACCACAAACACAAGAGTCCACTTTACATGCCACAGTGTTATTCCCCAGAACCACACGATCGTCTCTGGAAATGGATCTTTGCACTAACATGATGTTTGCATTTCCATTAGATGCTTATAAGTGCAATTTACTTCAGCAGTGTGTCCCACAGTTTTAATTAGATACAGAAGTAGAAAGACAGAAAAAAGAGGGGAAAGGAGGGAGGATATAATCATTAATGTTTATGGCTTTAATGTTGCTGCATTAAAGCCTCTGCAACCCGTCAACTATACATTAATGAGTGAGTGCTTTTTTTGTGAAACTTGTGGTACTGGTTCCTTGTTGGTGCATTCAAGTGCTTAAAGCAGCAGTAGGTAGAATTGGAGTATGATTAACTTATGAAACAGTCACTATATTGTTATTTAGTCTCTGAGCAGCTGTCAATCACTCCCAAACTCAAATGTTTTCAGAATCACCTTGTAGTGTACTGTTTAGATGTAAAATTAGAAAGTTTGTGACCCGGCAGCCATGTTGAGATCAGTTGAGGAAATACCAAGCACCGCCCACCAGCCGCAGCAAACTTTCTCATTTTACAGCTAAACAGTACACTACAAGATGTTTCTGAAAACATTTGAGGAGAGAAATAGGCATTACATTAACAGAATATTGATTCATATTTGATTAACGCTGTCTAGTTTGACCGTTTGATCGGAGTTCTCAAGTGATTGACAGCTGCCTCCGTTGAATGAACAGGCAATAGGAACGCTCTCTCTCTGAAATGACACGTGATTTAGCCAAAGTCTCCCGGCATGGGCTAGATTTTTGAAAGCCTGAAAACCATGAGGAGGTGCAAAGTCTAGTTTTCTCTCAGAACACTTGAATTACAATATGCTGAAAGGTTATTATGGAATTTTTGCCCAATGATGCCAAATATATACTGCCTACTGCAGGTTTAAGAGTTGACTGCTGAACAGTGAAATCTTACTGGTAGACACTTGTATGGTTAGTCAGTTGGAACCGGACCAAATGGAGGTGGATTGGTCAGGGAAACATTAGTTTTACCCAAAAGAGAAAAACAAAGTCTTCTGAGTGGTCTGGTCTTTTTATACACATCTGTCGTCTCTCTGTACGAACACCTGATGGACCAAATCTCGACCGGTCAGACTGGAACATTGGGGCACTGGGGTCACCACTGCACATAAGTGAACATCATCTCAAGTGGTAACTCTACCTCTCTGAAATGTATTGGTTTTATGATGAATGGCTAGTAGTCTTTTCCTGTAGTTCAGCCAACCTTAAAGAAAAAAAAATAATTTGGATCCCTTAAGTTTCTGCATGCATTTTACAAAGGTTTTAGAGTAAGTTGTTCCAATTTATCAGTAATTCATTTATCAGATTTTAGAGCAAAGTGCTGTAATCTGACTTCTTAAAATCAGTGGCAGTTTAGTTGACAGTTTAAATTAAAGTACTGCCAATGACTGACAATAGTAAAATCTTTTTTAACACCTATTATCAGCACAGTTCCTCAAGATGTATCGATAGGCCCCTTATGTTACCAGTATGCAGACGATGCACCACTAAAACCTAGTAACTTTCTTAATTGGGAAAATGAAAACCAATCAGAAATCTCCCACTCCTTCAAACATGTGTGAATTGTTTCAGAATGAATTTGGCTTTTTGTTACCTAACTCAGCTATTCTCAACCACTGGGCAGGGGCCCACTTGTGGGGCGCCACATAGTGAGCTGCGGAGGTACTGCCAAATAGTTAGATTAACCTCTTCAAAATCCAATGGCCACTATTCTGTCTTTCTGAGGTTGTAGTGGGCTCAGTTTTAAAGCTGGATTGAAGATATAGGTATCATATGAAACTAAACAAACTAAGGAATCCATTGTTCCCAACCATGTCATAGTAGCTTGTCGACAAAGAGGGTAAATAACGCTCCAAATTTATGCTAAATTTTGGCGAGGAAAAACTGGCATGGCCATTTTCAAAGGGGTCCCTTGACCTCTAACCTCAAAATATGTGAATGAAAATGGGTTTTATGGGTACCCACGAGTCTCCCCTTTACAGATATGTATGTCTTGGATGCAAAGACACAAAATGGAGGGGTTTCTGAAATGAAAAAGTGATGTTGGAGACAATCCTGCATCAGTAAAAGCTCCAAAGCGTGTGGCGAGGAAATATGAACATGAATACTTTGGATTCATGGTCATTACACCTGACAGATACTTATAGACCAGTTTGTCTTTTATTTGGGAAGGTGATCCTTGGAAATGTTTTAACAATCAGAAGTGGGCCTCAAGTTACAAAAGGTTGAGTTCCTAATGTGAAACTGGCTTCCAGAAATATGGGAGAAATTTACTGAGAAAATGTGGATCCAGCACTTTCATCCCCGATGTGTCCAGACCCCTGTAGTCTTATCTGACCTCTGCTTGTTACTTTGAGCAACTTCTGACAAACAAAATATTCAGTTGGTGTTGTTTGTGTGAGCCGGAAGGCGCAAACATCATTAGGATGTAGCTTGAGGACAAAGTTGATCAGAGATATTGTCTAATTAGTTTCACAACAGGAGGGGGCCGGGCGATAGATGGAGGACAAAGAGGAGAGGAACGGGAGAGTTTCTGTTTTCTCGCCGGTTTCAGCAACCGAGGTTACTTCAGGTGTACCTTTTAACATTTTAATGACATCACTTCTCTGCAAACTCACCCAAACACACTGAATCATTGAGTGTAAGCTGTTTGACTTTTTACTCGCTGAGTTGTAGCTCAACAGTTCATAAATGCTGAACATTGGACAAGTAAAGAAATGATCCAAGACAAAAGCATTTGTTATCACAGACCATATTCATCAAATGAAAAGTCATATTTCACTTGTGCAGTGTGTGGGGGTAAGAAATCAAGTCTTGTACTGAAGGCCAATATATCAGACTCAGACTCGGTCGGCAGTGTCAGCAAAGGACAGTGTGTGTGTGTGTGTGTGTGTGTGTGTGTGTGTGTGTGTGTGTGTGTGTGTGTGTCGAGCTGACGAGGATAGTTGTTGCAAAGCTGACGTACAAAGAATGTGAAAGAAACTTAGTTTTGCAGTTAGTTTACCGTAAATTCCGGACTATTAAACGCACCTGAATATAAGCCGCACCAACTAAATTTAAAAAGAAAAAAAAAATTGTACATATATAAGCCGCACTTGTCTATAAGCCGCAGGTGTCCACGTTGTAACATGAGATATTTACACAGAAAGATGGTACAAATAAAGTTTTTTTTAATTTTTTTAATTAACGAAATGCTTGTTTTCTGAACAATGCCTGTAACACGGCAGTTACACAGCAGTAACACGGCAGTAAAACGACAGTAACGTAACATGGCAATAACACTGCTGGTTTGAAAAATAACCAGCCTACTAGCCGTAGCCGTTAGCCTACCAGAAAAGTCACTGATCGCTATGTTCATCTTCCTCCTGCGCACTGAAACCATTGAAGTCGTCTTCTTCAGTGTCGGAG
>CAKAKQ010037527.1:1000-16891 GCA_916700675.1 Helicolenus avius
ACGAGGTCCTCGAGGTGTTCTAACAGAATCCACATTAGGACGGGACAGGTAGGCTGGAGCAGTTCACTGTAAGAGACAAATGCAAAGTACAAAGTGCTCTAGGCCATATTTTTTTTTATATCAACACACAGACAAAGAAAACAAGGGGCATTATACATTTACTGTTTACATAAGCCAAAGGCATTTTTATATTTATAGACTTTCAAATCACTTGCAAATGCTGCAACGTTTGTAGTATCCTTTAAAAATATGTATTATTTAAGATAGATATTATTATATAAATAAAGGTAAATATTCATCATTATGCAGAAATAATTAGAGCAACATCCATATAACAACCCCAAACCAAAAGATCAAATAATTAGATGCACATTTAAAATATACATTAGATTATCAGATTATGAGGACAAGAGACTCGTGATTTAGTGAATGCATTTGTTTTTTTCATCCAAAACACCCTGGTAGATATGCATATAATAATATACGCATGCAAAAGTCTTATTAAAGTTTTTTTTTTTGAATGCCTGATTGCAGAAGGCAACATGTGAAGTCAGTATTAATCTAACTAGACTAGAATTGTATTTTAATGTGTTACCCATATGTCATTTAACACTTAGCCTATACCGTAGCTGTATTCTGAACTAATGACACACACACACAAAAAAGATTAAAATGTGATATTTTTACCAGCTGTCGTCAAAAGCATTTCTGTTTGAAATTCCCTGACGTGAAATCATTTGGAAATCCCCTTCTTAAACTGTGCGTCCTGCCTGTGCTGCACAGTGAAACATGATACCAGAGCTAATGGAGCACAAGTTGCAGTGCAGATGTGTAAACTCTAGGGAGCAGTAGACTACAAGCCATTAAACTCCTTCCAGGGAGCTTAACAGATGGTGCTGTACTGTATGAAGCACTCCATCACGCCAGCAAAGACCTGGTTAGGAGTGAGAATACTGTAATTATATGTCATATGCATATTCACTGCAGGCCTATATGTAATTAATTGCAAGTTAATTTTTAAAAAAGCACAATCTCAATGAGAGAACTGTCCCTCTGTGTCTGGCAAAAGTGAACTGCCATGTCTCACAGCCATGTACACTTTAATAACTTCCTGAAATACCCTGTTCATAAGAAGCCTCCACATCAGTATCAGTATATAGTGTATGCCATACGCACTTTCTATGAGAGTAGAGAAGAAACGAATCAGGAGCCCCGGGCTAAGTTTTAGAATCAGGAGAAAAGTTGTAAGTAGATTTGTTCAAACTTTAGGATGTATCATATGATTCTCGCTATATAATTTCTGCCTCCAAGCTCAGATTTAAATGACCAGTAAAGGTAAAGGTAAAATTATAAAGATTAAAGTAAGTTATGGAGGGGGTTCTGGCTGGTTTCAGGGGAGTGTGTGGGTGGGATAAAGCTTCTTTGGAAATGGAGAAAGCGGAGTAGAGGAATGTCCCGGTCCGACCCATTTGAATATTACATCATTTGTAAAAAAAAAAGCGAAATGGTTGTTCGTTTGCAAAATTCCCCCTCTGTTAGGGCCTTTTAATGGAATTTCCCAAATAAGTTGGAGTGTGTTGGGTCCACTGTGGGCAGCTAATAATTAATCATCCCATTCCGGCGCCTCGGAGCAGCCAACATACATAAACCTGGTGTAGGAGGGGACACACCTAAATGAGGAAAGATGAATGTATTCAGTTAATCATCATAGTGCTGCTGGTGTATTCTTAATGTGATTATGTGCTTGTGGCTGTGTGGATGTACAGTATGAGTCTGTAAGTCAATCGACACAGGTTGAGGGAATATGGGAGAGTTCTATACTAATATGAAGATTAAAATAGAAACTACTACCTACACAGGTCAAGCCTTTATGTGATCCCCCTCATTTGAGAGAAGTGAATTAATATCTCCGCCATAATGATGCAACAAGACATTAATGTTGCTGCTTTTAGATTTAGGAGCATCATGGGAAAAATATGCTTTTGTACACGGCTGCAGTTCTCTGGGATGGTTTTCATATTTTTAACCCTGTCTTTCCTGACATCCATCTTTCACCTCTCCCCAATAGGATCACAATAGAATTAAGCATTATTAGCTTTATTATGCTCGACAATTTTAACGTTACGATGGGGTGATTGCAGTCGTGTGTTTACCTTTATTACTGTCAAATAAATCTCTTAAGAGGTTTATTACACTTTTAAATATCATTGTTATGTGTGTTTGTACAAATGCACTAGACACAAGTTCACGCTATGTACTTGTGTCTGAATAAAAATATACATGAATTTAAACAAATGTGCAAAATAATTTAAATTAATAAACTATTAGCAATTAATTAAAGTAATTGTAAATCAACCTACTTACCTGTTTAGTACAGTTTAGTAAAAGTAGACCTACAAAATGTGAAACTCTTTTGTATTCAAAGATTTACTTGAGTAAAAATACAGAAGTTAACATATCCAAAATAAAAGTTCATACATATGCAGAGTGATATATTATTATTACATAGTATATTATGTAATTTGATATCACTGATGCATTAACGTGTCAGCATTTTACTATAACAATACAACATATACAGTATAAGCTGATCAAATGCTTTGTATGTAAGCTGTCAAATAAATGCAGTAGGAGTCAAAAGTACAATAATTAGCATGAAATGGAAATAATTAATAAGTACAAGTACCACAAAATTGTACTAAGTACAGTACTCTTAAATTAAATGTAGATTTGCATTTCACCTTTTTTTACCCAGTCTTGTCTGATTTAAAGTGCTGCCATTTAACCATTCCAACGAGGACCACGATGGAAATACGTTTTTAGCTTTATTACATTTTTATCTAGACATAATTAAGAGGTTGTGCGCACATGTGCAAAACACTCAACTACAACTAAAGTCTATGTAAGAAAGAAATCAAGTTGGTTACCAGAAAACTATAATAATGATAATTTAATTTAATTTAATTTTCAAAGACTTCACACTTTTAATCTCTATGATTCTCTGATTTAGTAAAAAAAAATCTAGAGATTTGTGAATTCAGTATTGGGCAGATAATATATGGAACTATTTAACAGTATGACTATTTGTGTCTTTCTTTCATCCTTCGCACTGTGTGAGCCTATAACATTTCTCTCCTCCGTCATGCTGGTTTGCAGGATTGTAACCAGAGTGCTCTCTTTAACAGATTGGAGTCAGATTGGATCTATGCACACACCCAACAACCAGATGCTCCATGGTTTATGCTGCTGTGTGATGGCCCGGGAATCCTCAATGATGTCATTCACAGCGCCGTAATGCTTTACGAACATGCTATATTCCTGAAACAGACTGTTGTACGTTCTACGGAATATTGGCCAGAAACATCTCTAACAGCCTGTTTATATCACATGACCGTCAATCATTCTGCTCTCTATGACCCTCTATTAAATCTAAGTCTAAAGTAGCTTCATAACAAGACCAGAGAAGTGGCTAATTGAGTCTTCAAAAGCTTTGATATTTAGACTTAAATTAAAAAAAATGTGTTTGATAAAGCCGCCTTCTTCTAAATGGAAAAATAAAAGTTTCCCCGTCTAATTTCAAACTTCAAAGCACATCTTCCCCGACAAAATTTAGGTCATATTCCCACAGTGAATAAGCATTGTGAGACTCCCTCTTTGAATTGTAATCAAGTTGAGGTCCGCAAGTAAACACGTTTGTCTCCGCAGCGGCGAACACGTCTCTCCTGTGACTTCAAACAGCAGAACTTAAGAGACTGTACTGTTGATTGTGTGCAACATTTGCTTTGAAGATGTCGCTGAACAAAAAGCAAAATGCTTGTTAATAATGATCCTTTTTGTTTTGTTAAATGCACGAGAAATGTGTGTACATTCAGTAGGTTTACACACACACTAAAGAAACCCAGAATATTCATGCACTATAATAACCTGGTTATTGTACAAAGCCGTGTATACATGCGACAGATCAGTGGTCATATTCCTCCCCTATACCCGACTTTAACCAGCCATCTTATACACATGGCGTATAAAGCTGCACTCATCAACAATTTACAATATATTAAATGTGTAAAGTGAAAAATGTTGCCTGTAATGAACTAACAGAGAATTATCACCCAACTCTGCGGATCCCTTGACCTCTGACCTCAAGATATGTGAATGAAAATGGGTTCTATGGGTACCCACGAGTCTCCCCTTTACAGACACTTTATGATAATCACATGCAGTTTGGGGGCAAGTCATAGTCAAGTCAGCACACTGACACACTGACAGCTGTTGTTGCCTGTTGGGCTGCAGTTTGCCATGTTATGATTTCAGCATATTTTTTATGCTAAATGCAGTACCTGTGAGGACTATTGGAGCAGGCAGCTAGAAACTCAACTCCAAATGAACTCTAATGTTGTTCTGTGTCTGTTGGATATGTAAATATGAAACTGTTTGCTAACATGTTGCAACACAGCAACATTATAATGAGATAATATGTCAGCTGGTCTACAGCTTGTTGCATTGTCCTCAAGTGGCCAAAGGAAAAAATTTTAAAGCTTCAGTAGGCAACAATTTTCTGGCATCATGCAGCTTTTAAAGCTTCAGTAGGCAACAATTTTCTAAACTAGACTTCTGCACCTCCTTATGGCTCTGTTTTCAGGCTTTAATAAATCTAGCCCGTGACGGGAGACATTGACCAATCACAGGTCATTTCAGAGAGAGAGAGCGTTCCTATTGGCTGTGCTCCGGCTTTTGGGCGGTGCTTGGTATTTCCTTAACTTGATCTCAACATGGCTGCCGGGTCACAAACTTTTCTCATTTTACTGCTAAACAGTACACTACATGATGTTTCTGAAAACATTTGAGGAGAGAAATAGTCATTAACGTAACAGAATATTGATTCATATTTGATCAGCGCTGCCTAATTTGACCGTTTGATCGGAGTTCGCGAGTGATTGACTCATGGCTCTCATAGACGGTAGCTGGACGGCAGACTCCAGATCAGCTCTGATTGGTTGTCTGTGAAATCCTGACGATGCCATTAGGAGCACCAGAGGACACTGGAGGACACAGAGGCACTTGATTTTTTTTCAGATTACCTGTCTTTTCAGATTTCTACCCTCTGCAGCTTTGCACAAAGTTGTCAGTAACACGTTAATTAGGATTTATTACAACTTAGATTTTATTTTTGTAGCTCTGGCCATCGCTTTTATTGGTACTACGGTACAAGCCAAAAGTTAATCAGTAAGTCAGGCTGCAATCTGTGGCGGATATTCACAATGGAGAGAATACTTTTACTAGTATATCCTTTATTTCTCAGGTTTCTTAACACCTGATAGAACCAATGGAGCCGTGGAAATTAAAGCCATGTTGTAATTAACCATAGTTTGCATTTGAGTGCAGGTAAACACACAGATTGTCATGGTGTGTTGTTGTTTATTGAAATTCTGAAAGTTCAGCCAGCCATAAATCTGACTCAATCTTGCCCCCCCCATCTTTTTCGGCTAAAAATAGCGCTGAGCTAGCATGAGGCCTGTTACTGACACCAGGCAGCTCCAGGTGGATTCTGCCTTCCAATGGCGTTGACATCTCAGCTCTCATCTCTCTCTCTGATTCCTCGAGGTGGAGGTGGGTGGTGGTAGCTCTCTGACAGTGATTATAGCGGTTGGTGGTGGTGGTGGCCACATGTAGGTGGAACTTATTCATTCAGGCCAAACAGTCAGTCTATCGCAGGAGAAACTGAATTCATTTCTGTCCCAAAAAAAATGGACAAAAAAAACAAACAAGTAGTAGAAAACACAGTGTTTCTTTCAAAGTATATTGAGCTCTTACCCAAGTTAAATTTAGGTCCTTTTATACCCACTTCAAAAGACAGCAGTGCCCCGTGGCAAAGAGCCCCAGTTAGGTCAGGATTTTAAAAAAAAAAAGAAGAAGCTTGAGTGTCTTTAGCCCTGGGCTAATTTCACTGATTGCAATATAAAAAGGTGTGCTGAGGTCACAGCATATAGAATCGTTTTACTGTATACTTAGCTAATTTAACAGTATTTCAATAGCGTATCTGCCGAATCAGACAGAGCGGCGGCGGTAGCTGGCAAAGAGAAGCAGCAAAGCGGGAGTGAGGCAGACAATCTGAGAGAGGGGAATAGAGAGAATGCGTCAGCTGGTCCAAGTCTCTGCTATAGCTGGAGAGGTTATGGGTGTGCACGCTGCTGCCAAGTGTAATGAGGGTGCAGCACAATGACCACCAATCCACACACACATACACACACAGGCTCCAATGATTTCACTCAACTTTCTTCTGTTTGGGAACACTCCGTGACCTCATAGCACGAAACACAAGTGCTTCTTAAAAGATCATTTCATACAAAACGACTAAAAATACCCGCTCGTTTGAGGATGCCATATAAAGAAACAGCTTTCAGTCATCTACTGATGTCATCTCAGCTGACAAAAATCAAACCTACGAACAAGTTTTTAGGGGTCAGGGTAACATTTCTGCGGAGGACTTTGGAGCTTCACGCTGCATTTTTTGTGGTGCTCCATCTAGACACAAGACTCCAAAGACTCATTATAGGTTGGATTTCCGTTTTTTGCTGTCTGCAGTTCCCAACATTGTAGAGATCTGTTCAGATTTATGCACATTCTTTCTGTCCTCCTATCACCATTTTACAGTAAATTATCACAGGAAAGGGGAGGAAAGGAAAGGAATTGAAAGGGAAGGGAAGGGGAAAGAATGCAAAAGGACTACAGGCAAAGGAAAGGAAATGAAAGGATGGGACAGTCAAGGGGAAGGCAATTGAAAGAAAAGCAAAGTATGGATAGGGAAAAGGAAAGAAAAGAAAGGTAAAGAAAGCTTTTGAGACGTGAGTTGCCAGTTCAGTTCTAGTTCATGAGAGGATGAGTCTATCATCCTCCTTTGGCAAGGTCTATGTCCCGCGTCCTTGGGCTCCAGATTGCTTGGATCTGTCATACTGGGCAAGAGACAAATTCCATCAGCAGATGTCATGGTACTGTTGTGGGTAAGGGACCTTGAATGATGGGTACATATTATTCTGTTGCACACACGGCCCACTAGAAAGCAAGCCAAAATCACAGTGAGATATTTGCTATAGAGGAAAGTCAGAACAAACAGCAAACTGAATGTCTGAACAATCCACTGAAGATCAATGGTGACGATCTACCCAGACAACAAGGAACATGCCCTCTACTGACCACCAGGTTGGAATATTACATCACAGTCAATATCAACACAATGCCTGAGCTAAGCTGGGCTCTATTTACTGATAAACCCTCTCAACTCCCCCAATGATCCCTCTCCCTCTTGTTCACATAGATTCAGCTGCATGTTCTACATCAGCCATTTAGCGCACATTAAATAGAGTCTTTTAGACGTCAGCTTGTCAGCCCCCAAAGTACTGGTTAGCTAGCTGTCCTGCTGTTTCCACAATAAACTTTTGGCACAGATAACACTGTACAAGCTTCCAATAAAAATGGTTAAAAGTTTGAACAACAGGATCGTCAAGAGGAGGTAACAGAGATGCTAAAATGAACAGTTTACGCCCCCAGATTGCTTATCATCATTACATCAGTTGAGCTGTTAATGAGTGTGTATGAGGGATGACAGGTGTCTATGTGGGGTTTGAATTAAATACTGACTGCCTGCCTGACTGGAAGAGGATGCATAGAATACATGCAGTCCATGACCATTGCTCTAGGAAACAACAAAGGTTTTCCTTCATATTCTCCCAACTCCATCGCCTCAGTGATACGGTATGTATGCAGAAATATTGGAATACACAATTTTAGAAGAGGCAAAATTGACAAATTTATACTTAATTTATAATAAGGTTTTGGCCCAAAACTGCATGTGATCATCATAAAGTGGGCATGTCTGTAAAGGGGAGATTCGTGGGTACCCATAGAACCCATTTTAATTCACATATCTGGAGGTCAGAGGTCAAGGGACCCTTTTGAAAATGGACATACCAGTTTTTCCTCGCCAACATTTTGCCTAACTTTGGAGTGTTATTTAGCCTCTTCCCTGACAAGCTAGCATGATGGTTGGTACCAATGGATTCCTTATTATCTGTATCTAGCTCTAAAACTGAGCCAGCTACAGCCTCTGAAATACAGGAAAGTCAGAGGGGGTTAAATAATTTGCTTATAGTAATCAATTAGTCTGCTTACAGTGTTTTCATTTTGAGTCTTTTCATACATGGCAACATATGGAAAAACATTTTAAAACTACATTAGACTAACGTTAATTAAATTTTAATTGCCAGACGTGATCACTATAAGCAGTTTCCACCGTACATGTACTACTTAATATTGTATTATGGGACCTGTCGCTTCTCATACAAACTTATTAACATCTTAGCAAATATAACTATGATTTCTGTGCCCATACAGCACACTGTGGCTTAGCTGTTGATTTTAACGCCTCTGTTCCCTTCTGCTAATGATAGTTTGGAATTAAAGCTGAAAGCTAGATCCACCTCTTCTTGCCTGTTCCCTGAGCTGCTGTAACAAATTGATCTTCCCCTTCCAGGATCAATTAACTTGTCTTAGAGAACTGATCAAACTCTCTCATTATTTGGAGAAAATCTATGTTTGTATTGCTTAAATACTACCAGGTTAACAAAGGTTGGTTTAATAAATTAGCAATTCATGGGAAACCACTAACTTTATCACCTCAATTGATCTCCTTCTGTAGAAGTTTATATGAACAGAGTTCCGCAAGATTCAGGACCTTCCTACCGAGGAAAGTTGTGGCTCGGTTTCCAGAAACTAAACTACCTCAGAGACAGGCTGACCATGATTAATGTGCCAGTGAGTATATGGTGATATCGGTTTTTAAGGCTCTTTCATGTCATTTTCCTCCAGAGACATGAATCAATTAGAATATCCAACGCTGGTTTCTGTGGTTATGGGTGCTAAAGTGACGTTACTAATACCAGGTATTACTAGCATACATAAAAGAGGGATTGATCTTCTGACTTCTGGTTTTGTGTGTGAGCAAGTATTACTCTCACTTAGAACTTTTTCAGACGTTTCAGAACTCCCTTCAGAGCCACCCACCTCTTTATAAAGCGTATGCATTGTATTGGTCTACATAAGGAGGATAAAACACTTCAATGTCTTGTTAGATGTGAGCTCGGGTCACGGCAACGGATGGCGTCAAATCTCAGAATACAGCTTTCAAAATAAATGTGCTATTGTCTGAAGAGTCAAAAGGTTGACTTTTTTTTTTTGTCATTTCATACTTTACATTACAGCTGACTGAAATGCAAAACATTCAGCTTTTTATGCTTTTTATGCTTAGTCACAGTAGACTAAGTAAAGGTCTAAAAACACAGGACTTTCACCCAGGAGGCTGGTTTTCATGTCCCAATCAATGTTGACTTATTTTGAGTTGTGTTCCGAAATGACGTTGCTTACGTAACATAACCTACTTAACTACATAACAAACGTATTTATCCTAACCCAAGCCACAATCTTTTCCTAAACCTAACTGAGTAGTTTTGTTGCCTAAAGCTAATCAAGTTGTTTCCTATGAAAACGGAAATTGTTTTTTAAAAGACAGTGTATGCATGTAACGGGCCACTGACCAAGCGTCGGTATTTGACGCGTTGGGAGTGAGAAGGTGTTGGCATAAAACAACACTTCCTTAGATTAAAGGTGTTTAATGTGAGATTGGGAGCATTTATAGTGTCTCCGCAAAGCTCTCAACATGGTGATGGCTGAGCTGGTGGCTCCCAGCTAATGGTCATAACCATGGATGCTGGAACTAAGGGGGGCCATGGGGCCATTGGGCCCCCCCACTTTACGACCCTGTCCCACTTTTTTTTTTAAGGTTGTGAATTACTGTTTCCCCACATATGCCATATGTTTCAATGATTTCCCAATGAAATCACATTAACATTCCTTAAATACATTGTCATCAATGGTATGGAATTATACGGTAACTTGGCAACTACTGAATGAGAGATTTTGAGAGTGAGAGTTATTTGACCTTTTTCAACAAAAGAAAATCCAAGTGGCAACCATTTTATTAACAATCCTGCCCTGGTTTGCTGTCAGGCTTTCTAGTATTTCTGTAGCTCTCTAGTAATAGCATGCCAAGTTTTATTTTACAATACAAATGCATGATTTTTCACCAATCCAGCAGATTTATTAATTTGTTCATCACCTCTAGGGTAAGCTGTCATTCCGTCTTTGGGGAAAAGCGGAGCATGAACTCACACAGGTTGTATTTCAGATGGGACTCTGGGATGCTAGTTATCCTTTCATAGGCTGACAGGAGAGAAAACACAACCCCCCCCCCTGCTCGGAGGTTCAACCGCTCTCAAATTCCCAAGTCTCTGGAGGACAGCTGGTCTGATAGCTGGCTATAGGCACTGTGACACCCACTTTTTTATTGGTGCACAATTTACTCCAGGGATGGGATGAATCTGGGCACAGAGGCTCATCAATAGCATTCCCGAGGACAGCAGGGCTCCTCGTAACCTTGTCTAAAGTCCCCAGATTGCTTGTATTTTCCAGTTTATTTAACCTTTATAGAATGAGGTATAGACCCCGGGAGATTTTCCTTTTTTGTCACGCTGCCTTGAAAGCCACATCAAATTCGGAAGCAGTGCAACCTAATCAAGACCAGAGTGTGTTTCTTACAAGATACACCATATTGGCTTTTGGCTTTAGAGCCTCAAGGTTTACAGATTTCATCACTTTTTGTGTAGTATACTGGCGAGCTATGCACCTTGGACCGCAGCCACAGGAATCCAGTTTTTGTGGCAATTTATTGAGGACAAGGCCTTTCAGATGTTCCACTGGCATTGCCAGCGACGGCACTATTGCCTCTGACCCGGCCTGTCATGGCTTTTCGTTAGCTACTTGCTGAAGGATTCTCTTGACTGGCCATGTGGACAGCCAGAAAGACTCTGTCTACTTCCTTAACAGACATCCCTATTTTTTGCCTGTTAAGGTGGCAGTGCACACCCTTAGTTTAAACCATGTCGACTTGTTCATGTATAAATCATATGGCTCCCTGGCTCGAGAGTATGGATGGATTATTGAATGGGCCTACTGGGCACAGGTCAAGGGGCCCAAGCGCTCCTGGACCTGAGCCTCTGTGTGAAGTGACATTTATTGTTGGACAGACCAACAACTAGTCTCTTTAAAGATGCACAGCCACAAAGAGACACAAAATAACCACAAAATGACTACAAAGAGATGCAAAATTACCACAAAGGAATGCAAAACAAGCACAGAGACACAAAGCGACCACAAAGTGAGCAACTGCAAAGAGACAAGAAACAACTACAAAGAGACACAACATGACCACAAAGGGATGCAAAACAACCACAGAGACCCACAGTGACCACAAAGAGATTTAAAATGAATACACAGAGATGCAAAATGACTACAAAGAGATGCAAAATGACTACAAAAAGATGCAAAATGACCACAAAGGGATGCAAAACAACCACAGAGACACAAAGCAACCACAAATTGAACTACTACAAGGAGACAAAAAACAACTACAAAGAGATGCAACATGACCACAAAGGGATGCAAAATTACCATATAAGGATGCAGAACAACCACAGAGACACGAAGCGACCACAAAGTGAACGACTGCAAAGAGACAAAAAACAACTACAAAAAGACACAACATGACCACAAAGGGATGCAAAACAAACACACAGACACAAAGAGAGAACAAAGTGACACTGAACAACTACAATGAGACACAACATGACCACAAAGGGATGCAAAACAACCACAGAGACCCATAGCGACCACAAAGAGATTTAAAATGAATACACAGAGATGCAAAATGACTACAAAGAGATGCAAAATGACTACAAAGAGATGCAAAATGACTACAAAAAGATGCAAAATGACCACAAAGGGATGCAAAACAACCACAGAGACACTAAGCAACCACAAATTGAACTACTACAAGGAGACAAAAAACAACTACAAAGAGATGCAACATGACCACAAAGAGATGCAAAATGACCATATAAGGATGCAGAACAACCACAGAGACACAAAGCAACCACAAAGTGAACAACTACAAAGAGACAAAAAACAACTACAAAAAGACACAACATGACCACAAAGGGATGCAAAACAACCACAGAGACTCACAGAAACCACAAAGAGATTTAAAATGAATACACAGAGATGCAAAATGACTTAAAAGAGATGCAAACAGACATAATTTTACATCTCTTTCAGTCTGGGTGTCTTGCCCTTCCAAGGAGCCTCCAGGGGCCCCTCTGTCTCATAATCCCTCCATGTTTGAGGGCTGTCTTTGGCTTGGTGTTGAAAAGCAAGATTTAACTGTCTTCTCACAGCCACTAAAAAGAGAAAATAAGCTGCTGCTCACGCTACATGATTACTTCATGAATCATTTAGATCCTGGAAAAGAAAACACAGAGAGAAAATTAATAGAAAACTAGCGTAGTCGGCCCAGGTCAAATTTTGCTCGTATAATTGGAGCTGTGAATCAATACCTGTAATTACTCTCACTATGCTGCTTTTGACTCTTAGCCCTGCAGTTAGAAGGAACCATTTATGAGTCCTCTCAAGCTTTTGTTTTGCACCGCGTTGGATTGGTAATGAAATACAGGCAGGAATGTGTAACATTTCAGAGCCCTCAACAAAATGAGGGGTCAAATTCCTAATTTCAGGATTATTTTTGAAAAGGCTGTCAAATTATTTTCCCTGTGAAGTTCTGACATCTGAACTTCTACTCACTTATGCAAATGTAAATCTAAAGTCGCAATGTTCAGAATGGAGCGGGTTATGCTTAGACGACCTTCTCCCCTGAAGGCCTAGGGAAAAGAACACATTCACATCAAGCTCTCTCCATGCTAACTTACAGTATATCTGACTTGTGGAGCTGCAGGCTAACTATCAGAGATGGAAGGGGCAGCTCTCAGAAGCACTTTGTTTCTCCGCAACCCTTGTATCAATACATAAAAATGTGGCAATACTTTCAGGCTTCATGTTTATGCATGACTGCGCCTTAGCTAAGATCTTTTTTTTTTGCATGGCGAGAAAAGCTTGTGGTTCAAGAGTGCGTAAATATAGACTCTAAGCCGTCCTGTGTGGGAGGACTGGTGGAGGTCGGTGAACCCAAAAAAGAATGTTGAGCTAAACTAAATGTCTTGCCGGTACACCTGAATCACATTAAGCCCATTGTCTTTGGTCATCCGCTCGGCCTGTATCTATATTTCATAGCTGGTACATCTGCGGATGGACTGGAAATGGATCTGTCATTTTATTGTGAAATACAGGAGCTTATTGAGAATCACATTCTTCAGTGTTAGGATCATGTGAGGTGGACGATTATGGAAGTCTATTGGATAATATCTGGAGGATTATAAATTGATTTTCAGAGCAGAACCTTACTGGCTGCTAAATATATATTTTTTTGCGAAAGAGCTCCAATGGCACTAAAATATCAACTCCCAATTTACCTTAACCCCTTTTTTAAAGCTGCACTAATCAATATTTTTATATTGGTTCAATTGTTTCAGTACAATGTCAAAAGCGTTCATGCATAGTGACAAAACCACACAGAATTATCTCCAAACTCAGCAGCCTCTTTTAGCTCATCGTTTTGGTTTTGCTGACCTCAAACTTTGCTTTATTAGCCCAACAGGAAGTTGTTTTCAGAATAAAAGCCCTGATAAACCCACTGTACGCTAACTGCTCAGCATCAGACAGACAACAGTTGGCGATTAGCTGGTGAACACAGTGGAGCATTTAGCTGCTAAAGAGGCAGATATGTTTCTAATGGTATGGCCCGGCCTACAGGGGAAACCTGCCGCAGCATGAAAAATGACACTCCCCTCTTCGCAGCCCCCAAGAACCACCACCACCAAACAGGAGATTTCAACCCTCAAAGTATTTATTACTCACAACTTTTGGGACACTTAAAGCTTCGGGGTGGGCTAACAGTAAAATAAGAAACAAAATGGAACTAAATCGATTCAAAATGGAATTACCTACGCAGAACGTTAAAAAACCAAAACTGAAAAAAAATGGTTTAAAGAAGCCTATAACCTCAACCCATTTTTAAAGCTCAATATTATCACGTTAACAATGCATCAAATGACCATATGTGATGTGAAAGGGACAAAACAACAGAGAATTATCCCCAAACTCTCCAGTTCCCCTCAGCTTTACTGACCTTTTCAGACTCTTTTAGCTCATTGTTTTGGGTTTTCGGCACACAAATGTTGCTATCATCAACCTTTTTTTTCCCAGCATTACAACTGATTTTTAATATTTTACAAAACACCTGCAAGCAGACCTGGATCATGTACTTCTGCATGAGGCTTTCTAGCTATTATGTCAACCAAACTTTACACTAAAAGAGATCTAAAAGTATTTACAGATCACGGTCCTGAACTCCAACACCAACCGTGACTTTGACCTCTACACTGAACATCTTGTTATAGTCACATATATAATTGAAGTTTGAGTTCTAGTGGAAAAAAAAAAATCTTCTGTGTTTGTCAGCTGATCAAAATGTCCATAGAAACTTTTCAAATCACATAAATTTCCTTTCGGTCCATCTGTATTTACAGTATTTTCCAAATACTCATATTTTCACCAAGTAATGTAAAGATATGGGTAAATACAGGTTCTATTTGATGCTAAAAGATTAATTGTTAACTTGCAGTATGTCACCTGCAAGCTTGCTTACAGTCGGCTACATCGGTTTGGTATTTAAATGCCAAAGTACAATCAAATAAAACAGTATGTCTGTACTGTGGATGTGTTTAAGCGGCCCGTTCTCATTCCCACGGCGTTAAATATGCCATTGGCATTCGGAAACGACACAAACAGCGGCCTCCTTGGTAAAAGTCCTGTGTTTGTTTGACCCAACCATCCACCCATCCAACTCGCGGACTTTCTCACTCTTTATACTATGTCAGTAGCTCTGCCCATCTAATACCAATGCCAATCCCATCCAGACGCCTCAGGGCACTGACCCAGTGGCGGTATCAGACGAGTTGAGAGCGAGAACAGGTTGAATACAGACTGTACAGTATATACCTGGTGTTTTTTTTTTTTTTTTTTAACTTGTGTAGGCCTATTTGGTCAAATATGTTTGTTGAACTAAAAGTCAGCCTGCTCTTTACTCACCTTACTTGAATTATTTCACTTAACAAACCCTGAGATTACCTGCTGTAACCTAAGCCTAATGCTGCTGCTTGTCACCGTTAACCCTCAGACAACATGCACAGTTAGCTCTGTGCTTTCTACTCTTGTGGGTATATCTGGACCACACATACACACTGCTAAATCAGACTGTGCACACACACTTACACACACATGTGGGAGGCAGAGGAGTTTAACTCTACACTCTGCAGTTCAGGGGGCTCTCACAGGGAGTGTGAAGAGTTCATTTAGATTTATTAAAAAGAAAAAAAATAGACATCTAGTGTGAGGAATAAAGGGATGTGGTCCCAGCTGGGACCTGTATCTTCTACTTCATTTGCATAAAGGTCTGTACATCAAACGTCATGGATGCCCTCTTTAAAATATTCAAATACAGCTTGTGACAAGCTCCATCACTGCTTCTATCAAAGGCAGATCGGTGCAGGGAGAGAGAGAGAGATAGAGAGAGAGAGCGAGAGAGAGAGAGAGAGAGAGAGAGAGAGCCAGAGAGTCTCTTTTATTCCCCCCACTGGTCAGCTCCACTGTTCTCCTGCCTGCAGGCCTGACAGACTGTCATTCTATAGGGCATCCCTGCCTTATCTCCCAGGAGTATATCATGCTGACAAGCACTAGCTGAAGTGAGCATGACAGTGGACGTGTTGAGGAAGATGTCTCCCCCTTAAAAGAGGAGCTGCTCGGTCCACACCGCGGAGGGAAAACTGCTGCCGT
>CAKAKQ010037530.1:0-17130 GCA_916700675.1 Helicolenus avius
CCAGGTTCCAGTACATCCCGTTCGGTGGGGGCTCCAGGATGTGTGTGGGGAAAGAGTTTGCGAAGGTCCTGCTGAAGATCTTCCTGGTGGAAGTGGTCACAAAGTGTCACTGGACTCTTTTAAACGGGCCACCCACCATGAAAACAGGACCTACTGTCTATCCTGTGGACAATCTGCCAACCAAGTTTACCAGCTATGTATAAAAATGAAACCGAGATGACAAGGGGTAGAGTGAAATATGAGGTTTTCTGACCTCCCAATTCATAATACAGTAAAATTAAGCTACTTGGGCTCTAAAGAATCAGATCAAAGGCCACATTTACAAATGAACAGAAAGTATGTTCGTAATTCAGATCTTTTGGGGCTTGTGTCAATGTGCTTTTTTTTGACATCACATAAATTGTACATATTGTAGATGACTTAAGAACGTATTTTACATTTTATATTATGATGTTAATACATTGGATTTGTATAAATTATATATATATATTATGTTTTGTTTGAGCAAACTAAACGAGAGGCACTATACACAGACATGGAACACTTTAATCAGCTCAGAGGTGTATCTATAGGATTATGTACATATGTAATGTAGAGTCTGTTTATATAACTTTTGTATCTTACCCCAACTTATTTAAGTGACTTATGTTATATTGTATGGGCTTTTTATTTAATAAAACTGTTATGAGGAGAATCTTGGTTTTTGGTCATTTCATTTAAATTATTTATAAATATTTTTTAATACTTTATTTTGTCAATACATATTGTTAATAACTTTCTATTCTGTTATTTAAACAGTGTGACACAATTTTTTTTTTTTATCAATTTCTCTCTTTCCCCTACAGATAACACCGTGCATACATAAACTTCCTATTACAATTTCATGTATATTACTTAAAACATCTTCACCAAGCATGATCCATTTAATATTTCATATAATATGATTTTAGTCAATTACTTTTTGCTATATTTGAAGAAGGCCCAACTTTTTTCCAACAACTTTTTGTTCTTATTTATCTCTTTTATAAATTACCTTTTACTATATATGTCTTCTTCTGTTTCCAGCCACTTGTTTACCTTGGGAGGTACCATTTTTTTCCAACTTTTTGTTATTTTTTTGAGTGCTGTATTTATCAGGATCCAAAAAAAGATGTAATTCATCTTTTTGTAGGCATTTGGGATGTGTTCCCATGAGTATATTGTATTTTTCCAAGTGCCCTGCTTTCCCAAATATCTGCTCTACTATGTGTGATATATCTGACCGGTAGGTTTGAATTTTTTTTACATTTTTTTTCATTTTTTACATAGCTTTATAGGTGTTAATAGTGTGTTTTAAAGTGTTTATCACTTTGGGCAGAGCCAGACTAGCTGTTTCCCCCTGCTTCCAGTCTTTATGCTAAGCTACGCTAACCACGTCCTGACTCCAGCTCCATTCTTAACACACAGACATGAAATATATCCCATTTCTCACTCACTCTTAGAAAAAGAAAACAAATGTGTCTATTTAATATAATATTTATTTAAATCCTGCAGCGCTGGTCTTATTAACTGTACTCATACATTTAGTTCCAGAGAACCTGACTTGTAAACTTGTATTAAAATTGTTAGTAAATAGGTTTCTGCAGTATATGTCGATCTGCAATCACAACTTCATTATTGCACACTAATTAATAAACAGAATATAATGAAAACAAAAGGTTTAATGAAGTTGTTAGTTATCTGATGAGGTAAAGAGCAGCTCTCTATGGTTTATTTGACAACTCCAGGTAAAGTTTTGCTGATGACAGTTAATGTATTTTACTCTGTAGACACAGAGGATGGGTGGTCCACACACACACGCACACACACACATTCCATTATCCTTACAGAATCAATAAGTTGTGCGGAGAAAAAGGAAAATAGGAGAGAAATCTGGTATCCATAGAAGGAGGGAAAGCAAAGCAGAGGGCTGATGACCCTGGCAGATGAGCAGACAGAGGGTGAAACAGAGTTCATACTGATCAGTTCAGTTTCAGGGCACTGAACTAGTATAGACCTTCAGTGGAACCGTGGAAGGAGGCCAGGTACACGGGTACATGTTTACTGCAGGGTCACAGATAACAGTCTCACATTTAGGACAACAAACAGTCGAGTCAAGTCAATTTTATTTGTATAGCCCAAAATCACAAATTTGTCTCAGGGGGTTTTACAATCTGTACACGGTACAACACCATCTGTCTTTTACAGTGCGACCCTCGCATCGGATGAGGAAAAACGTAACCAAAAAAAACACTTTTAACAGCAAAAAAATGGAAGATACCTCAGGAAGAGCAACAGAGGAGGGATCCCTCTTCCAGGATGATTACAGACGTGCAATAGATGTCGTGTGTACAGAGTAACAACATAATGAAAATACAACACAGACAATCCATATGACAGAAAATAATACATATAATGGGAACATAATGTGAGAAAGCGGATGCAGGAGGATGTCAAGCAGCTTCAGCAAAAAGATAGTGCCAGAGCAACACAACTCTATGAGAGCCGGCTGTCAATCACTCGCAAACTCCAACCAAACGGTCAAACTAGGCAGCGCTGATCAAATATGAATCAATATTCTGTTACTGTAATGCCTATTTCTCACCTGAAATGTTTTCAGAATCATCTTGTAGTGTATTTTTTGGCTGTAAAATTAGAAAGTTTGTGACGCGGCAACCTTTGTGAAATCTGTTGAAGGAACGCCAAGTTCCGGTCACATGACCTGAGCACAGCCAATAGGAACGCTCTCTCAATGAAATGACCTGTGATTGGTCAAAGTCTCCTGTCACGGGCTAGATTTTTTAAAGCCTGAAAACAGAGCCATGAGGAGGTGCAGAAATCTAGTTATCTCTCAGAACACTTGAATTACAATATGCTGAAAGGTTATAATGGATTTTTTGCTCAATGACGCCAACATTATTCTGCCTACCGCAGGTTTAAAGCTACAGTGGGTAGAAATGGAGCAAATATGAATAGAAAAAGTTATTTTTATAAAACGATTGCTATATCCTGAACAAGTAGTGCATGAGACAGGTAATCTGAAAAAAAATTCAACATCCCTCGTAGTCTGACCCCATTCACTGGTCGTGTTTAACTGTTTAACAGTAATGAAAGTGTGGAAACAGTGGGGACATTGTGGAGCACATTGCAGAACAAAATGACTCCTGTGACAATGAAGGAACATAAATAAACGGCTTCTCTGATTACCTGGTTTCTCCAAGTTATTTAGAAGTAAATAAATGCACGGATTGACAGTAAACGTTCTAAAGTATTGTCGGTCTAATCAGCAACATGAAACGTCTTAACCGCATGTACTGTATTTGTAACACGTTGTGAAAGTCTTCATTTCGCTTGGTAAATGAGAGCCAGTGTTTGTGCAGGCTAATGGCAGCTTTACTGGCAGATGTGCTTTGGCCTCTTTCACAAGTTGTTTCTCTTTCTGGTGCCCTTCTGATTTACACCCACTCCACGGCGACTTCTTAGCATTGTACTGTTGTCCCTGGCCCTTGTTTATTACTGTGCTACTTGTGATTATTGGATCCACAAATGCTGAACTGTTGTACTTATTGTAAGTCACCGTTGATAAGAGTTTCAGCTTAATGGCCAAATTGTAATAGTAAATTTCCGCTGACACCTTTATGTCCGGCCATCCTATCCCCGCTAGTCCAGCCCTCGAACGATGTGAATGAACTTCTCTGAACTTTGCCTCCTCTCCTCATTCTAAAGAGCGTCTGCTTCCCTCCATTGTTCACCATCACCCAGTGGAGACAAAACTTTGCACGGCCAAGGCCATTTTCGTCTAAATTTGTGACCATTGTAGTGAATTTACAACGCAGTGTTGAAAGAGGTTTGAAACTAGCTTGCTTTCAATTAGATCCTCAGGCCTGAACATGGTCCAGAGTAAATCATTGTAATAGCTACAGAAATGGTGTTATTGAAGGCAACACTTTTATGCACCCAACCACTTTGTTGCCATGAACAGTGCATGAGAGAGGTGAGGGGTGGAGGCGGGAGGAAGCAGACAACCACAGAAATGAAAGGAGAGGGAAAAGGAGAACAAAATGTGGTCTGATTTCCAATGTTTTGGTTTCAACATTTCAAATGTGCAACCCTGTCTCCTACAAAATTACGCTCTCGTACAACTAAACTGCATTCTCGTTTCGAGGGAAACATTTTTTTCTCCAGAATTTCGGTCATAGTTTTAAACATGTGGTTAATGCTGTGAATTGAAAAGAAAAGAAAACTACTTGGTTAGGTTTAGTAAAATATCATGGTTTGGCTTAAAATAAGTAAGTTTGATTTACGGATGTAAATTAAAATAAGTGAACGTTGGTGAGTTTTTGTTTCGCATGGGAAACAGCGGTCGCCTGAATGAAAGTCCACCCATCCACCCAACCCGACCACCTCCCTATGCGAGCTTCCATAGACTATGATTAGAAACATAATTGTGATACATCAAAAACAAACGTAATCCGGGAGAAAATACATTCCCTCGAAATGTGATTGACAATGCAGTTTCGTTAGAGATGTCTAACATTTAGAAAACTATGCCTGTGTACCATTTTACCCAAAGTAAAATTTTATCTCTCTGCATTTACTACAGTGGATGATAATTTACACAAAGAAACAGCTTCCGCTGACATTTATTTTTTCATATTTCAAATTTGCAAGGGGCAGTTTGCACTCTGACCAAGGCCTAAAAATCGAACAAATGGTCAGCAGAAGAAGGAAATAATCCTATCAAATGAAAGTCCCTTGTCTTAATGCTATCATGTGTGCTTAATCAGGATGCACTTTAACTTCAATGGGCAGCTATTTGGTCTGATGACCAAGGTCATTTAGAGTCAATCGGCTTATAGAGTCTGTGCTGGCGGAGTCAATGTAAGTCAATGGGAGTGTTAATTCCTCAAAGTGCGTTTGCACAGCGTCTGCTGGCCCCTCGGCCCCTGCTGGGGACTCATATGAGTGCCCAATAAGAGATGCTAATGGCGTCGTTAGCATGGCTGTTGGTGGCTCACTGTGATTATTCATAATTTGAGTGACTGTTGACAAGTTCAGCGGGTCAGATAGAGTTCAGCACCCTGGGAGAGAGGTGCTTATTACATCAACACTTCTTTATCTCACAAGCACTCTGATCAAGGTTTACCTACTGCTGTTTGTGCTGAAATGCCTTAAATGTGAAAGAGGATCATTTACAAATGACTGTAGCCTATCATGTAACTGTTATGCACTAATTATTTTTCGGTGCCGGTTGGTGGGGAGGGCATTGTCAGGTGGTATCCATCTGGTTTTTCCTCTTTCCAAAATAAAAGCCTTAAAGGTCCCATATCGTGCTGATTTTCAGGTTCATGTTTGTATTTTGTGTTTCTACTAGAACATGTTTACATGCTGTAATGTTAAAAAAAAACTTTATTTTCATCATACTGTCGGCCTGAATATGCCTGTATTTACCCTCTGTCTTAAACGCTCTGTTTTAGTGCATTTTGACGGAATTGCGACGAAATTGCAACATAATTACGTTGTTAGGCAACAGCTTGGGTCCATGTTTACTTCCTGTCAGCTGATGACATTCACATACACTGCAACCGGGAATAAACTGGGACACATTTAGAATGTTTACTTTTAAATCTGTGTAAAGGGTCTAAATATTGTATATTTGTGACATCACAAATGGGCAGAAATCCTGACAGCTTGTTTCAAATGCAGAGTTTCTGAATATGGGCTGTGTGTATTTCCCTGTGAATTGAGCGTTTCGATAATTTCAAAGTATTTATATAGGACCTAAGCCTGCTTTATAGTTAAAAAAAAAATGAAAATCTCACTTTTTTATAATATGGCACCTTTAAATGTTGTTGTTGGAATACAATGAAGAATGTAGCGCATGTAGGCAGAGATAACGGAAATAAACACACAGTCACACTAATTCACTACAGTAAGTCTTTATTTACGGAGGTCGGGGATAATTGTTGGTCACATCATTTGCGGTCTTATCAGTCTCTCAAAAGCTTCCTCTTTCTCCCAAACCTGTAACACACAGAGCCTCTTTATCAAACTTGGGAGTAAATTCAGGAGGAAACACAATATAATATCCACAAATGAGCCACTGTTTGACTAACAGTCTTACATTAGCATTACACTGCAACAGTCATGCATCTCAACAACATAGCCACCTCGTTAAGGGCACAGCATGGTCTCTGTACCAATCTGCATGCCATCTCCTCTGCCACAACCACTGATGTTGCAAAGTTACCCAGATATACCTGTGGATTGCTTTGTCCAATACTGATTATTTGGTGTACTCACATTGTAATATCCTTAAGAAGCATCAGAACTGAAGAAAAATTCTTCATTGAAAGACGAGCAAAGAACGGCACTGAAGGCTTTTCTCATTGGAAAACATGTTTTTGCTCTTCTCCCGACTGACTTCGGCAAGAGTTTGATTGACAGATGGTTCATCCAATCCCCTACCAGGTATTTCTTTGAAAGAATGAATGTTCTGTGTAACAAACTGGTTTGAACAACAAATCAAAGTATATCACAGATGATTTTGAGGAAATGTTTTTCCTTTTTCTTTTTGCTATTATGCAGGCAAGGGTTGTGTTGTTGAAGGGGTTCTGGAGCTGGAGGTGTCAGTATGATTCAGTGCCTCCACAGTTAGCTGCTATAGATGATTTCACTGTTCACAGTTGAATGTAAAACATCTGACAGCTACAGAATAACCTCTGTCATCCTCTGTACTCAATAGGCCAACAACACAAATAGGGATGGAGGAAAAGGGGAAAGGAGACAGGAAAGCAAAGAAAAAACATGTCAAAAAGAGTCATTTCCAGCATTTCCAAGCCAGATTTTGACGGATGGTGAAAACCAAAAAGGAAGCAGTAATATATTGCTATGCTACACTAAGCTGTTAAGCCATGTTACTCATAGTCAAAGTATGAATGAACTTCTAATGCACTTGTACTAGTTCCAGTCAAAACCAGGAAACTGAAGAAACTATTGCGTTAACTTTGACAACCTTTGTTGTGAATTCTCTCATGCTGTCAAAATGGCAGCCTCTGTTTGACAGGATCACCTCATCACAATCATTCCCCTGCCTGATGGCCAACTACAGTCAGGTGTGTTTCATAGAACTGCAGATCTCTCTGCTGCCCCATCCAACCCTTAATGCCATAAGTCCCTGTGAATGTAAGCCTGTTATATTCATCTATGTTAATTTGCATTCCCTTGTGTTCTAGCCATTTATTTATTACAATTCAGAACAGCTTATGATTGTTCATTTTGTAACTTACTATTTAATTTATATTACTAATTTGATTTATGTACTTTTTGCACTGCAGAAACCATGGTTTGGATGAAAATAAACCACTTAAAGGACCCATATTGTAAAAAGTGAGATTTTCATGTCTTTTATATTATAAAGGAGGTTTAAGTGATATATAAATACTGTTAGCTATCAAAATACTGAATCCAGGGAGAAACACACAGAGCCCGTGTTCAGATATTGTGCGTTTGAAACAAGCCGTCAGGATTTCTGTCTGTAGATTTGTGATGTCACAAATATACAATATTTAGATAATTTCACAGTTTTAAACATAAACATTCTAAATGTGTCGCAGTTTATTTCCTGTTGCAGTGGATGTGAATGACGTCAGCTGACAAGAAGTAAACATGGACCCAAGCTGTTGCCTAGCAGCACAAATCTCTTGAAATGCACTAAAACGGAGCGTTTCAGACAGAGCGCGAATACAGGTATATTCAGACAGACAGGATGAGAAAAATAATGTGTTTTTTGAACATTAAAGTATGTAAACATGTTCTAGTAGAAAACCAAAATACAAACATGAACCTGAAAATCAGCACGATATGGGACCTTTAAACTGCTTTTATAGTCAGATCTCTTTAATTTGGGAACCTTAGGCGGTTGGCTCAGTTCAAGAACCCAAGAAAGTTTTAATAGACAACATACAGCAACTGATATGATTTGAAAAGTTCAATCAGTAGTGATGTACATAATATATCATCTGAAGTAATGAACTAAAATCTTGGTGTTGTCCTTTAAACCTTGGCAGACTGACATCTGGTTGGTGTCAGGACGCTACTGCTGAGAGATCCCAACTGTTCTCATTCATCCTCTTATCACAGCAATACAGTGTGAACATCACTAGCTCTGATGTCATGAGTTGGTATTCAGCCAGCCAACAGCCAGCTATAAAAGTTAGTACACTCTCTAATAAAACCCATAGGTCGGGTGTCGCCACAGATATGTGAACTGTAAAGCCAGATAACAAGGGCTTGGTTTCCTGGTACTGTTAAATGAGCAGCAGTTCACCGTTCCTTGAACTGTATCGTTGTAGAAGTGCATTTATCTAAATCTCATTCTTGAGAATTACCCAATAGGCTACAACGTTTAGTTAGATTTAAAGACTGCTGAGTGGCTTTTTTTCCAAGGGCAGGAGGTTTGAGGCACTGGTTTGGTGCGCCAGCAAACATGATTCTGATCACAAATACTGTGAACAACAAGAAAGGACGGGGTCCTGATAGTAGCAGCCTGTGATGCTCAAGTCAGCTTTATTATAGAGCCCCAAAATCACAAACCTTCTTCCAGGATGGAAAGGCATGAACCAGATGCAATAATCTCAGCCTACTACAACATTAGCAAATATTTGAATTACCTACTTATTGTAAAATTACATAGAAAAATAGAGAGAGACCTCTCTTTCTGTTGATGAAGGCCTTGTAATACAGACATAAGCTCCGGAACAAGTGGACCTTGAGATGAGTTTAGTTTTGTAAACATATGAATTTAAGTACATATCAAAACCATAAATATTCTATCACTTGGCCTCTCTTAGATCTTTAAATTGGTCCAAAGACTTTCCCTGAATAGAATCTTTTTTTGCGTACAAGGAATTTGCTTTGGTGTATGGGTGCATAACATAGACATCCATCCATTCATTATTGTAACCACTTATCCTATTGTGAAGGTGTGGTACACCCTGGACAGGTTGTCAGACTATCACAGGGGTGACACATAGACAGACAACTATTCACGCTCACATTCACACCTACGGGACATTTAGAGTCATCAATAAACCTAACCTGTATGTCTTTGGACTGTGGGAGGAAACCTGAATACCCGGAGAAAACCCACGCTAACACAGGGAGAACATGCAAACTCCAAACAGAAGTGACCCTCTTGCTGTGAGGCGACAGTGCTAACCACTAAACCACCGTGCCGCATAACATAAACATACACATAAAACATAAACGTAGCTAAAGAAAATTGAAAATAAAAGTAAGTACAAAAATCAAGAAACATGAATATAGAATAGAAAAAAATTACAATAAAAACACAAAATAATACAACACATTCTTATCCATTCTCATCATTCTCAACGTGTCACATACTGATACTGTCACTTTTCGGTCGCAGTAAATACATGCTTAATGTTGCGAGTCAAACAAAAACACTTGCTTGGGTTTAGGCAACAAAACTGCTTAAAATGACTAAATTTTTACAGTGAAAAATGTGACTGGACATTGTGAACACGGGACACGAACGAACAGCCGATTGAAAGTGAGACACGAACAGCGTTCTCCTGGATGAAAGCCTTGTGTTTGTTGGACCCATCCACTTCCCCTCCCGCCCGTCATGTAAATGCACTTTCTCTGTGCATTTACAGTTGTGTGAATTAACCATGGGGGATTCTTAAAGCATCAAAAACAAAAATTTTAAATTATGTTGTATGTCTCTAAAATGGATGATGTGATGCAAATTTGGGGTTTTCTAAGGATATGTACAATACTGGAGCTAATGGATGTAAGGATATGTTGAATAGTAAATGGAGTGCATTTATACAGCGCTTTGACACTTTGAACCAGGAATCCTCCGATCACTAGACTACTGCTCTATCTCCTGAGCCAAGCTAATGTTAGTACTGTGTGTGTGTGAACTATATTGTCTTGTTGTCTTTGTACAAGCTAAGGAAAACCTTTGCATGAGCCCATCGTCTTGACTTATTCTCTATATTTTCATGGTGCTGACATGGTTTGTACAGAGTAAGCTTACACATTTACACCACATTGTCCTGAGAGCTCAGTGGAACAAGAGCAGTTGTTTTGGTCTCGGATGGGGAAATCCTCTCCGTTTCACTGCTGTCAAAGTCCACAGGGATTACAGTGTGCAGATTTTCCTGGCTGCCTATTGCCCTCAAACATACTTCGCCAAGTTCAAAAGTTCAGCACAGCTCTGAACTCTGTCAGGGACTCTGGAGGCAGGCGGTCCATTCTTCTGACTTAGTCTACTTCCAATAACAGCTATTCCCAATAAGGCTCAGGGAATACTTAGGATACCAGAGGAGTTACAATTTAAGGCCAATGTGAGGGTGACACTAATGACTGAGTAAGGAGGTCATCCAGGAGGCAATGATAACGCACACACACACGCACACACAGACACACACACAAACAGTGGTGCAGTGGTAGCCCTTTATTTTGCAGTTTGTCTGTAAAGCAGCAGACTGTCAAGGCACTTTATAACAGTCATAACTCTCAGACTTCATATATTTAACCTTATATTAATATTCAATGTTCAGTAACTAGGCAGAGAATCTTGTGAGTCCTGCTATCAGTTCATGGTTCATTTATTGTCATTCTACAACACAAAATGTAAGTTGTTTTCCCTTTATGCTACACAAGAAAACACAAAACTTTTTTTTATCGTGGAGTTGAGGAGTGTGTATTATCTTTTAATATCCTTTGAGCTCTGTGGAGGGGTTTTCAGTGCATGAAAGTTAATTATAACCTTTTTGGTCGCCTAAAAATGTCTTATTCAGTGTTTGTTTGTGCTCATCTCCATCTTCTCGTGTCACTTCTAGTTGCAAGATCCAAGACGGCTACGGTGAAAAAAGCCGAACTCGAGGCTTCAAAAGGCAGTCCACAAACCAATGGGTGCCGTTACGGTGACTACGTCCACTTCTTATATTCAGTCTATGAGCACCACTCTGCAAGATTGATTTGGGGGCTCCGGTGTTAAACACTAGAGTGGAGGACATGTGACCGCCAATCTGAACTGACTGAGGTCTGTTTGTGAGGAAGACCGATATCCAGGTGCAGATTGTGGTACTCCAGCCTCTTCTCATTACCAGGCCATCAAACACCGAGACTTTGTCGCGGCCATCAGCATTCGATACCGCCACACAAGGCACACCATAGCGCTGGTATGAAACGCACAGAGCGTTCCATTAACTACAATGTAAACCCATCTGCAGCAACAGTAAACGCTCCGAGAAAGTGCACGGGGAGTGTGGTGATGTAGAGGACGTAGGGGAGGTGGATGGGTCCAACAAACACAAGGCTTTCATCCAGGAGACGGCTGTTAGTGTCCCGTGCATCACGTTACAAACAGCTGTTTGTTTATGTCCCGTGTTCACAACGTTCTGTGTCATTTTCACTGTACAAAAATAGTAATTTGAAGCCCAGCCATTACCTAACTATAGTGGTTGTGTTGCCTAAACCTAAAGGGACGCCAAGGCTAACCATTGTGGTTTTTCTGCCAAAAATTAAGTGACGCCAAGGGGCGTTAGGCAGGTATGTAGGTATGTGACGAGTTGGGATGAGAACCTTTTGGGTGCTCAAGCCCATCAGTTTCATGGGGCGGGGGGGCGATTGAACTGAATGCTGAGTTGAAATCAACAACTGGTGAGGGTCCAGGCTGGCTGGGATGTTGTCTTTGATGTTTCTCAAAGCACTTCATTAGAATGGGGCCGAGGGCCTCAGGGCGGTAGTCGTTCAGACTAGACACTGCAGACTCTTTAGGTACAGGGACGATGGTGGCTGTCTTCATCAGTGATGACATTAACTAGCTGGTTGGCACATGTTCCTAGTACACGGCCAAGGATGTTATCAGACCAAGCAGCTTTACTCACATTCACTCCTCAGGGTTTTTCTTACATCCGTTGTGGATACTGACAGTGGCCGGTCCTCTGGAGGCGAGGGCAGACTTGACAGCGGACTTTTTGTTGAGGAGATCAAAGCGAGCATAAAAGGTGTTAACCTTATCTGGCAATATGGCCTCACACATGATGGGGACTCTCCTGCTATTGTAGCCTATGATGGTCTGGATCACCTGCCACATGTCTTTGGTGTTGTTGGTGACGATCAGTCTCTCCTGCTTTGCCTCCTTGATGCCAACTCTGGAGAGGGCCCTCACCTCTCCATTCATCCAGGCTTTCTGGTTGAGGAATGATTTTCTTTGTGATCACCACATCATCATCAACACTTTCGCTAATGTATGGTGTCCCTGGTGATGTAAATTCCCCAAGATTGATGTGGTTCTCTTGGGGTGGTGGCATCTCTGGACATGTAACCATAACACCATATTGGTACAATTGGCTATACTGTAGGTAGAATTACAGCTGATGGGCAAGGTGAGGATACAACTACATTAATAACACACATAAGCACACACCCACACACACTCAGAGAGAAGTATCAGGATATCTGAGCCAAAGCATTTGCATGTGTGTTGGTGCTTAATCCAGGTATAAAGATACACATCCATGTACTTGTACCTTTTATGAGAACCATTGATTATGTTAGAAGCTGCATCTAATGTACGAGGACTTTTTTTGCTGCTACTGTGGTAAATAAATACACTGTATGGCCAAACGTGTGTGCACTCTCCTGTCCACACAATTCAGTTTTTCCTGGTTTGGTCTAGGCCTTTTGGCCAATGAGGGGAAAATCTTAATGTATGCAATATTTTAGACAATAGTGTTCTTTGATTAGTTTACCGGTATCACCCACTCTCACAGCTGTAGTTTTCTTACTCAAATTGTAAAAGACAATTTGTTAAAAACACATTCAAGATAATTTAATGTCAGCTTTTATGCACTTTATACAAAACAAATGTGGTAACAATATTCAGTGAAAACAATTTAGCACATATGGTGGCTAAGTAGCTAAGCTCTAACAGAAACTATATAGTGCACCAGGGATGACCTATTTTTGTAGGCCAACCAGGAAGTTAGCATGGCCCTGGTTCCTCCTACAAAAAGCCAATGGTATTGTTCCATTGGGTTTTGTATTATTGCAGAAAATAATCTCTGTGGCAAACACACATTTATGATACTTAAACAGTTTGTTCAGCAACATAATCTTCACAAATGAACACAGAGACCCAACAAGACAACAAGTAAGGCCGAGCGGGGATTGGAGCGCAGGATCGAGCAGGTGAGGAGGTCACGAGGGTCACGTCACTGAACTTTAACAAGGATTCCCCACTTTCATGAGCCCAGGAGCAATCAAACATCTAAAAGACAATAAAAAGGAAATAAAGACGCTCGTTCTCTGGTGCTGTTAACGTCTCCTCAACGTAATTTACATCCAAATGCCACACCCTGCCTCATAAACCAGCATAGATTCCCTGATGTCTCAAGCCGAAGGACACACACACACACACACACACAAACACACGCACACACACGATTAGCAAATCATACAGTATATCCTTACAGTACATACCATTTACTAAGTATCCATTTACCAAACTTTATTCTGAAACATGGCATTTATATTTATTACAAATGCACACACACTGGCACACTGTAGATTATATGATGGCGTGGTGTAGGAGGCCACGGAGAGGACAGAGGATCTAACAGCTATATGTCACATTTCAGACACCGTCAGTCCTTTGATGAGGAAGAAAGAAGGAAAAAAGGCCATTGTCTGTAAGAACACCCCAATATAACTATTTCATCAAACTGTCAGGAAGGACAGAAATCCCCTACACACACACACACACACACACACACACACACACACACACACACACACACACACACACGTGCCCTAGGTCTTTATGAGGCTGTTAATGCAGTTCCCGAAACTGTTTAAGAATGCAAAATCAAAACAAGTACTCTGACCTTTTTTTTAATGATTGAGTTGGTTGATGGATTGTAAGTAAATATGATTTATGAACAACCTTTAACATTCAAACATAATCAAATGTCATAGTGAAATGTAAAAACACCAGACAGAGGAGTTTAAAGTCAAATTGAGCATTGTAGGATTATTTCATGGTCTGGATATGAAGCTCACACTTCCTCTCGTCTCATTGTGGTCAAGTGTGCAACTGTATGCAAATCCATCTTAGTGGACTTTCTCATATATATATCTATATATATTGTATGGTAACAACAATGGAGTGGTTCTATTGGTACCATCTACAACTTTTCACACACAGTTACACAAAAATAACTGTTCTAATGTGTAACGAACTGAACTGGTCTGAACTGAACTGGTCTGACCTGAACTGGACTGGACTGCTTGGTGAAAATGTGCCAAAAGTAGTCACTGTTGTGGGGGGAACGCGAGATGGGGGGATGTAAAGGTGAACATCAAGTGACCATCATGCAATGAAACAAAGGTTGAAAGGAAAGCAGGGAGGGAGAGACAGAGTAGGCGTGAAAGAAAGCCCAGGTCTGGAATGCATTTAGAGGTTACCATCCAGGCTCTTTCCACAGAAAGCAGCACTTAGCTACATGTACTGAAGGTGTAAGGGCAGGCTGGTGACAGACAGAGAGCGTTAAGATGGAAAACAAGTCTGGTGTAAGTTTACAGTTCAACCAAGGTGCACCAGCTGAATGAATAAAACAGGTAAAAGTAAGGAGGAAGAAAATAGAATCAGTTACCATTTTTCATTTTCTTTTTAAGAACTGGGTGTAACGGTACACAGAAGTCACGGTTCAGTTCATAGCTCGGTTTAGGAGTCATGGTTCAGTGCGAGTTCAGTACAGCAGGAAAGAAAAACGATGCATAAGGATCCATTTCTTTTAATTTATTTTGAATAGACAGCAGTGCAAATGTAAAAAGACAAATACAAATCCTCTTGCTGGGGTCTGAGGTAGTATTTTGCCCACTGGCAAATTTGGTAAATTGTTTTCATTATAAAAATAAGAAACATTTTTGGATTACACTGTAGAAAAACTGAAAAAAAAACACTTGCCCAAAAGGCAACAGGTTACAACAGGCTACAAAATACGGGTTGCTTTTTCGACAGATGGGGCGTCACATTGGCCGCTCCTCATTTTGCATAAAGTTGAGATCTAGTCTACTTTATGCAAATCAGTGGCATCCGGCGCAACTCGCCGCCTCTGGAAACTCCCTCGAAACTTTTAAACTAAACGTTGTCGATCCAAAATAGTAACTGCGTGGCTTATTTCTCACATGAAATGTCTTCATAAACACACGGTGAACTATTTTCGTGATATAAGAGATGAAAGTTTCCAAATGAGCCGCCATGTTGGGTCCGGTTTGAAAGCTGGGAGCGGCAGCCTACGAGGGAAAGTATTCGTCCAATCAGGTGCATAGAGTGCCCTGTGTCTAGTGGTAGCCTACCCAGCGTCCCAACCAATCCGGAGCGAAGAGAAAGCGAAAGAACTGAAGCGGCAAAGCGAGTATGGTAGCGAGAACATGACCAAAGCAACCAGAACCAGCCCAGAGGCAAATGACTCTAGGCTGGTGATTCCTCTGACATGTACCATAACAGTGTTGGCAGCTACCTCGCAGATCAAGGAAATGAAACCCAACCAACAGCGTTCACTGGCGACACATTCTGATGTCAGGTGTGAACTGTCTCATCTGGATTTAGACACAATCTACACACCTGGATACAGGATAATGGGTCTGAGTGGGGCTCTGGTTTGGCAGGGTGGCATGTCCTGCACACACACACACACAGACACACACACGCACGCAGTCACATATATATGCAAAGCCACCCACCCACACCCACAAATGCACATTTGTGCGAGCAGATTTATCATCCAGTTTCACTTTCTGTTGGCTCTCATGATCAATCATAGTCCCAGTGTTTGCTCTGCTACCGACCATCTTTCATTGTCACCTTCAAAGGCCGATCTCGTCTTCATTGTAGAGTAGTGTAGGTGTGTGTATGCGTGTGTGTTTGAGAGAGAGAGAGAGAGAGAGAGAGAGAGAGAGACGGAGTTGGAGGGAGGGGGAGTTTTGTTGTTAAATATGAACACTGGTTCTTCTATTTTGCTTTATTCTTATATAGTTTTATGCTTACTGTGTTCCATAAGTGTGTGAATGAGTATTTAGGTTAGATCCTGATGCAAAACCAGAAAGGCGCTATATAAATGCAGGTCCATTTACCATTTAAGTGGAGGAACATTGACTGAAGAAACTACAAGACAACATACTAGAGCTGATGATGTTTCTGCATCATACCAGTAATTGTATTAATATTTTACATAGGGCTGTCAAAGTTAAAAGCGATAACGCGTTAACCAAAATTTGTTTTAACGCCACTAATTTCTTTAACGCATTAACGCGACTTGCGATTTTTAGGTTGTAGTGTCACATACTTGCGTCATACTAGCTTGTCGCGAAGGAGGTTAAATAACGCTTCAAACTTGCACTAAATTTTGGCGAGAAAAAACTGTCATGGCCATTTTAAAAAAAAATCTCCCTTTAAGGTACATTTTGAACAGATAAAAAATGTGTGATTAATTTGCAAATAATCTCAATAAACTATGGACAATCATGCGATTAATCCGCAATAAAATATTCTAATCGTTTGACAGCCCTAATTTTACAATATTTGCATCATGCTCTGTCTGTCAATGTCTAGCTGGTGTATTTGAAGCCTGCATGTCACATGTGGCGGCTAATATTGGTTTCGTTGTGACTGCACTATTCTTTTTTATGACTATATACTGTATGCGTTATTCTTAGTATTTGCTTGTAAATTTCTGTTCTCCTTTGTGATGTATTGTATCGTCTATTTTGGCTATAATTGTGACTGTTATTGATGTCATTGTGTGCTGTCCCTGATAAATAAGTAAGTAAAGGAAAGTAAGTTGAACCAGCCTACAACACGAGGTAGCAGCAGGGTATAGAGGAAGAACAAGACTGTTATAATCGTGCATCATTTCCACATGCGTGACAACTTGAGCAAAGGGAGAATCAACAAAATCCCCCATGCAGGCTCTGAACTGAAATCAGCATTTGTGCTGAAGGGCTTTTGCTGACACAAGTAAAAGGCAGACGCCGTGACAGCACTCCCCCCCCACCCCCACCTCCCTC
>CAKAKQ010037541.1:2850-16451 GCA_916700675.1 Helicolenus avius
CAATGGAATTGCAACGGAATTGCGTTGCTAGGCAACAGTTTGGGTCCATATTTACTTCCTGTCAGCTGATGTTATTCTCATACACTGCAACAGGAAATAAACTGGGACACATTTAGAATGTTTACATTTAAAACCGTGTAATGGTCTAAATATTGTATATGTGTGACATCACACATGGACAGAAATCGCCTTGTTTCGCACAATTTCTGAATACGGGCTGTGTGAATTCCTTGCATATTAAGCGTTTTGATAGTTTAATAGTATTTTTAAACTACTTAAACCTGCTTTATAATGTAAAAGACATGAAATGTTGGGAAATGTCCCAACATTTACAATATGGGACCAATATGGGACCCAGTGTATGCCACACTGTGTGGAAGTGACTGGGATCATTCTGTGTAAGACAACATCAGGCTTGACTTAAATAGGGAGAGTTGTCAAGTATTTAATACTCACACTACAACATGGGAGTGGGAAAATATTGTTGCTTTATGTAAATGTATGTATATATTTATCATTGTAAATCAATTAACAACACAAAACAATGACAGATATTGTCCAGAAACCCTCACAGGTACTGCATTTAGCATAAAACAATATGCTCACATCATAACATGGCAAACTGCAGCCCAACAGGCAACAACAGCTGTCAGTTTTCATTTTGCCTACTGGGACAATAATGTACATCAACATCAAGCTTTTTTTAGTATACTTAATAATGTCATTTTCTATTGCACACACACTATACTTAAAACCTTCTTAGAACTGGTATAGAATTGGGACACAGCTAATGTTTCACAGGCTGTACTGGTGGGGCTGTACTGGGCAAACTGGACCTCCTGTTCTTTCTAAAGTCTTGGCTTCAACCCTGACCGAGAGCACATAATGTTAGTTTATCACTGGACATTCCCCCAATGAACACAGGCCTCCACCTAAGGACAACATTGCTATTGTAGCAGCCACCTCCCTCTCTACGTTATGAGTCATAAAGGGACATTGTCGACCAGTCAGATGTGATAGTGGCTTGTATAAAATAATAAATAAGTAACATGGAGAGAGATTAGGTTCAAGTGATGATTGTCCTATCTGCACATGTATTCATGTTGTTGTGTAATGTCAACACGAGGCTGGTAATGATGGAGGGGTGTATGAGTGTTTCATAGCAGTTTTTAGCTCAAACCATGTCAGGAAAATCTCACACTGAGGACAGTCACGCCGGGAATCCTGTCTCTCCCCACAGGGGGAGACGAGCATATTTGTGGAAATGCTGATTCAGCACTACTAGTACTACTACTACTGCTACCTCTACTTTCCACCCTAATGCCACTTTCTGTGTTCGTTCTTCTAACGATTTATGGTTTTAAAGTTAATTTCGCCGAAATACTACCTTCTGTCTTATGTCATTATAATTCTAAAAGTTTGTTCCAGCCTAGTACTACTTTCTGTTTAACAACGTACAGTTTTAAAGGTTCATTCCACCCAAAAACAATTTTCTGTCTAAGGAGTTAATTAATTTCAACTTCCACCTTTGACAGACTTTTTTTTGGGGGTAATGCAGTTCAGCTCTCAACTCTGTCAGTTTTATAATTCAGTTCCATATTTTCAGCAATTCTTTGCAATTAATTTCAGCTGTCAGCATCCCCACGCATTTTCAGCAGAAAATTACAGAGCCCCTCTAAACCCCCTAGTAGAACGTTTTTATTAACTCATTCCCTCGAGTTACTATCTCGGGGGAACGAGTTACTTCATAGAGCACTTCTTCCAATCATTCCTGACAGTCCACGCATCGCCAATGTATGGAGCCCCCCTAGATGATGTACTTCGGTAAAGTTAGAAAGATATTGACAGAATCAAACTTCCGGGATCAATAACTCATAACAGAAACGTTGTTAAAACACAAAGGACGCCTCTTTCTAACCGTAGGAAAGTAGACAACGAGCTACAGCCTAATTTTAATCAACACATTACATTCGGTCTCTATGTGCAGCCGGCAGTGAGACGAGTGGTTAGGGACCGTCTACAAAGGCAACGCCGAAAAGAGAAAAATATTCAATAACTTCAGTATTATACAGTGTAGTACCACCAACATTACTTCACACATCAATGATCTCCTCATGGTTGTACTACAACACTTAGTTTGGAAAAATATGCTTTTGCATAATTTTGGTGAATTTTTAATGGGAAAAATATTCAATAACTTCACTTTCATAAAGTGTAGTACCATTAAAATGTCTTAATTAGTTAAATAATTATAATCGGGAAGAGACCATTGATGTGTGAAGTTGGTGGTACTACACTGCATAATACTGAAGTAATAGAATATTTTTCTTTTTTCGGCGTTGCCTTTGTAGACGGTCCCTGACCACTCGTCTCACTGCCGGCTGCACATAGAGACCAATGTTATGTGTTATGTGTTGATTCAAATGAGGTTGTAGTTCGTTGTCTACCTTACTACGGTTACAAAGAGCAGTTGTTTGTGTTTTAACAACGTTTCGGTTATGAGTTATTGATCCAGGAAGTTTGAATCTGTCAACTTTACCGCAGTACATCATCAAGGGGGGCTCCGTACATCAGCAATGCGTGGACTGTCAGGAATGATTGGAAGAAGTGCTCCACGAAGTAACTCGTTCCCTCGAGATGGTACCTCGAGGGAACGAGTTACTAAAGCGAGGGAACGAGATAATAAAACATTTCTCCTAGGGCTCTAGTGGGGCTCCGTGGGAAATACATTTTCTAGTTTTCAATACAATTCAAAAGTCCCTAAAGTTTTACAGAGCATATTAAAGAAAGACTTTATCCTTTGTTTTAAATTGTGTTTTCCCCTCCCTTCACAGGCATTTTTGTTGACTTCAACCTGTACAGATATACAAAACCCTTTCCCTCCTCTTCGTTACAGGTGACGTCCGGCTTCCCTGGTGCTGAAGGACGGACTCCCTCCTGCTAATGCTGCTTTTCAAAAACTCCCAACAGACTGAAAACATTGAGCTTATGAACTAAAGTCACTTTTTTTTTTTTTTTAAATGGGAAGACAATTTCTTAATCAGGGAAAAGCCTCCTGCATCCACAGTAGGCAGACGGGCTGCGCACAGACGAAGAAAAGGTCTTTACCATGTACATAGCTCATTTCAATTTATGTGCTGATTTTGTGACATACTGTAAATATTTTTTTCTTGGGAATAAAGTTTACATGTAATTGGATGTGGTTGTTGTTTAAGGGTGTTTCTGCATACAGGTGATTAACACTGCTTGGTGCCAGATAACAGCACAGTAACACCCATGCACTGAGTTGCGAAAGAGACTTGTTATCTGCTCTTCCTTGTCTGGGTTCAACCTTTTTATTGTTTTTTTTTGTACGCCACACAGGAAGCTGTTTGTTTTTTTTTCTCATCGTCACTTTTTGAAGGGTGTAAACGGCGCCCGTGGTGTTTGTTCTCCCACTGTTTTATTCCAAATTATCAAGGCCAATATTTCTCGCTTTTCCAAATCCACCCGGTGAGCTTGAAATGAGTCCTGGATCAGCGGATGCTGGAATTTAACGAAGCCACTTCCTTAACGATAGAGTCGGAAATTCTCCTGTCGTGGTTAAGGAAACCTATTTCTCCTGTCAGACACTGTCATGAAAAAATGTGAGATGTAGATACAGAAAGGAATGTGACCCGGGTGTTTAAACTCTTCCTTCTCATCAGCCTCACCTCAGACTCACAGGCGGCGCTGAAAAGGGAAGAAGCGTTTCTTCTGACTTTATTCCACTCCTCTAACATTTATCACGTCACACAGATAAACTGCTAAAGCTGTGAATAACCGCCAAAAAAGCACAGTCAGCTCCTCTTATCATGGATTATACCGGCTATCTCGGTCGCTGCCTGCTGTTTTTCTTCATCGCCGTCCTCCTGGATGCACTAGGCCTCATCCTCTTCTTCATCGGGGTCTTTGCTCCACTCAGCTTCTGGGATTTCTTCATCTTCTCAGGACCCCTCATTATCTTCTTCAGCCTGGGGTTCTGGATCTTGTGGTACCTGGCAAACCTGGAGGTGCCAGTGGAGGAGTTCCTTCCCAGATGACATTCACAGCTTCTTCATTTGCAGCTTTCAGCGTTTTCCGGCAGCTGCTGGGTGCAGGAGAATGGAACCAAAGGTACAACGACAGGTGCAGATCTTCACATTTAAAGCATTGCACACAAATCACGACTTGTTGTGAAGTGAAGGATTTGCCTTTGCTAAAGCTCTGTTCCTTTCTTTGTAGGGTGAAAAATTCTCAGCGTCTACTCGGCTCTCGCTGGTGGATGTTTGTGTATTTTGCTTCGCCGCCGAAATAAATGTGGAAAGGACAAACATGGAACTTTAATCTGAAAGGACATCCATGTGATGAACACCTCAGAGACGTAGAAACAGACTGAGGCACAGGTTTAAAGGAGGGGGGCACATTTTGAAAATGTGTTAAGACTCACATTTAAAACCCTGGTTCTTTGCAAAATGTACATGGATAATAGGTACAATAATTATTCATTAATCAGTGCAATAAATGAATGTCAAATAATATCAATTAAACATGTAGCTTTGTGGTCATTTGAAGACAATCCACTCATACATACAGATGATGATTCGTGATGATTCCACGCAGTACATTTCGTTTATTTCATCAGATCATGTGGATATTTAACGTTTTTAACTGATGTCTCACTCTGACTTCAAAATCAGGACCAAAATATCTGTCCTCTACTTGGACATTTCTGCTCCATTAACACCTGGATGACACTGCTTATCGGGTATTTACCGCCTTTCTTTGTTATTGATTTCCTTCCAAGGTTCCCGATCAGTCTCCGTGGTGATTTCCCCCGTTGTGAAATCTGAGTATTGGTCGCTCAACCCATTCAACAGAAACCAGTCAAACTGGGTCCATTAGCTACGGGTAGTGCTCTCCTTTTACAGGACTGGGTATGTGTGAGGAGGAAGGAGGACATCATATGAAACATCATATAAAAATATAGTTGAATGGAACATTAGGAAGCTGTTTGCACAGATTTGGTCATGAAATGTGCTGGCGTGTAATCTTTACATCAAGTATGTGGCACAACTTGTTTCTCTGTTCCTAAAGTAGACGCACCCTGTTTACAGTGGAGCTGATATTTAATCTCAACACCAGAATAATCCTCCAGTTTCAGGTTTCTTCACAAAGATAAAGGAGAAAACAAGAGAAACTAAGCATTTAGTTGCTTTGGATTTACTAATACACACAATGTCATGACATTTCAATAAAACAATTATTGGATTTCAAAATGCAGTTACAGTGTCGATTGCCTCTTAAACGTCTTTGCACAAGGAGTGGGCCCACACAGTCATTTAGCCTTGCACAAGGGGAGTATTTGGAAATGTGTCTGCCACATATTATTATTTCATAACTGCATCCTAATGTCTCAACCAGCTCCAGGAGAATTACTTTGAGCTGGTCGACATGTGATTCTAAGGTGTCACAGTCCCTCTGTGTGTCTGTCGGTCTATGGGGCTTCGGGTTTCACCTCACACCTATTGTGTCTTTCCATTACCTGTTGCCAGCCTGCTGTACACTGCATGGCCAACACGCACACACAAACACTCACACACCTGCCCTGGGTCACCTGAACATGACACTGTTTGACTCAGTACTGTGGTTACAATGGGGACGGGGATTAAGTTCTGCCAGGCCTGTCAAGTGTGGTGTTTGGTTGTTGTGGCTCCTGCCAACACTTCACACTGCAGCAGCACTGTGCTGGTATTTCATGTGACGCAGTTACAGAGTAAAGTTTAGTAATGGAAAAAGTATTGAGATATTTTATGCAAGTAAAACGTACACTACCTCAGTACAAAAAATAATCCATTAAAGTCTTGTCATTTAAAGTAATAATACAGCAAAATCCTGTCCTTATCCTGTTAAATAACAGTGTGTAATGTGAAAGTTAATTGGCAGGAAGGATTTAAAAATTCCATAATAACCTTTCAGCATATTGTAATTCAAGTGTTCTGAGAGAAAACTAGACTTCTGCTCCTCCTCATGACTCTGTTTTCAGACTTTAGAACATCTAGCCCGTGATGGGAGACTTTGACCAATCACAGGTCATTTCAGAGAGAGAGAGCGTTCCTATTGGCTGTGCTCCAGCTGGTGGGCGGTGCTTGGTATTTCCTCAACAGATCTCAACATGGCTGCCGGGTCACAAACTTTCTCATTTTACAGCTAAACAGTACACTACAAGATGATTCTGAGAACATCTGAGGAGAGAAATAGACATTACAGTAACAGAATATTGATTCATATTTGATCAGCGCTGCCTAGTTTGACCATTTGGTCGGAGTTCGTGAGTGATTGACAGACGGCTCTCATAGACGGCAGCTGGACAGCAGACTCCAGATCAGCTCTGATTGGTTGTTTTCCTGATGCCATTAGGAGCACCGGATGATAATATGCTGAAAGGTTATTATGGAATTTTTGTACAATGATGCTAAAAACATTCTGCCTACTGCAGCTTTAAGTGTTGTGTGAGCACTGACACAGTGAGTGAACTGGGCGAAGCTGAAACACGTTACCTCCTGACTTCTGAAATATTGTTTTTGTTTTATGGGAAGTAGTTAAAACTGCAGCACCGTTGCTGGTTGTTTCGGTTAACTGAATTTGATTTGATCTGCTGTGTTTTTATCACTCCAAGCAAAAACAAAATCTTCATTATGTCTGGTTTAATTCTATTATTAGATTTTGATTTTACTCTTCCTCTTCTTTTTTCGATTTTTCCTCGTATTACAGTAGTTGAACGTTGTTAAAACTAATCATCTGGCTTATAGCTACTAGGAAAAGGAAAAAAAGGGACTAAAAATTGATTTGTTTTTTCATTTGATTCTGTTTTTTTTGTGAAAAGAACAATCAGGCTGTTGACTGTAAGATTATCAACTAACAAATAGTGAAAATATAAAAAGTTTATTGTATACTGCATATCTAAACATATTAATAGTGACATATTAGGGTGCCAAAATCAGCCATCAGAAACTTTAGTGCAGCTAAAGTTCTGTGTGAGAAGCATGGGAGTGATACCAGACAGGTTTTTTTTATTTGTCTATAAATGACATAAAGGTTTGGAGTTTTCTTAGTCAGCTTATTATACAATGCCATTTTGTGATCATGTAGTTTGACCCAAAATGTTCACGAGATGGCTCTCTTGGAAAAAGTATCAGATAGCATTGTTGCATGAACTCATAGATCCTAATTGGGACCACGAGAATATGTCAGGATGGGTGTGTGGGACGCCGTTGGCCGAGGGGTCTGTCGCACGGGTCAGATGATTCATAACAGTCCCAAAATAACACTGCCTTCCAGTACCATGGTCAGTGGCCATAAAGTGGACAACCTATTGGACAGTTGAAAAAAAAAAAAAAAAGCCTCCACAGCTGGGAGATGGAGCTCCCCCTGGTGGACAACAATGTCCCCTACAACAACAACACCAAGGGATTAACACCACCTACAGGCAGAAAGTGGAGCTGCAGGAGGAACAGCCTTAACAGCAGACAGCAGAGGAGCTGCTGCAGTGCCATCCAGTGGCCGTCCACCTCCACCATATGCTGGACTGTTGGACCAAGCCTCAAAGATATCTGCATTGACGCCACAAGAGAATGTCCTGCCTTCCCACTACTGTATGGAGTCCAGTAACGATGCAGAACACAATTGTCCAGACCTTGGTGGATGGTCTGTGCCTGGAGATCAGAGCCAGGCTGAATGACGTTCAAAATACTGTATGCAAGGAATAAAAAAAACAGCTGAGAATCTTCAGATGGTTCAGCTGGCCTAATATGCTCCACCAGGCTGAGAAAGAGGCCGTAGATGAGGCAGAGGTAAGAGCTTACGCTCTGACAGCAGAGAAAGAATTGATGTCTTTCTCTCTGCTACAAGTCTGAAGAACTATTTTAAGATCAGAGTCCATGGCTCTACCTATGAAATGTTGGCTGACACAGGAGCTACGAGTCATCGTTGAGATCAACAACAGAATCCTTTTGGATGTCTCAAAGTACTAAGACCTGCACTAGTAAACGCCCCCCACTTACAGGAGCAACGATACACCTGTTGTAGTTGTTTTGAGTCATTTTGTAGTCGTTTTGCATCTCTTTATATTTGATTTGTGTCTTTTTGTAGTCATTTTGTATCTCTTTTTTAGGTGTTTTAAGTCTTTGTGGTCATTTTGCATCTCTTTTTTAGTTGTTTTGAGTCTTTGTGGTCATTTTGCATCTCTTTGTAGTTGATTTGTGTCTTTTTGTAGTCTCTATGCAGGTAATTAGTGTATTTTTGTAGTCATTTTACATCTCCTTTTTAGTTGTTTTGAGTCTTTTTGTAGTCGTTTTGCATCTCTTTTTTTAGTTGATTTGAGTCTTTGTGGTCATTTTGCATCTCTTTGTAGTTGATTTGTGTCTTTTTGTAGTCTCTATGCAGGTAATTAGTGTATTTTTGTAGTCATTTTGCATCTCTTTTTTAGTTGTTTTGAGGCGTTTTGCATCTCTATTTTAGTTGTTTTGAGGCTTTTTGTAGTCATTTTGCATCTCTTTTTTAGTTGTTTTGAGTCTTTGTGGTCATTTTGCATCTCTTTTTTAGGTGTTTTGAGTCTTTGTAGTCATTTTGCATCTCTTCTTTTAGTTGATTTGAGTCTTTGTAGTCATTTTGCATCTCTTCTTTTAGTTGATTTGAGTCTTTGTAGTCGTTTTGCATCTCTTTTTTAGTTGTTTTGAGGCTTTTTGTAGTCATTTTGCATCTCTTTGTAGTTGATTTGTGTCTTCATGTGGTCATTTCGTGTCTCTTTTTGGTTGTTTGATTGACTTCCAACCACAAATGTTAACAGTCACTTCACTTCATAGTTCATATAGATAATAACAAGCCAACTACAGTATATTACCATCTTACTCTGGTAGGGGGGATACCAAGAGTTGCCAGTCAGAGTCCAGAGACCACACTTCTGCCACCTCTGCTACCCACAGGCTGAAAATGAAATAGGGTTTAACAACATTCATTTTTTTGCGCATCTACTGCATGGGTGCCAAATCTAACAATACAGCGTCAAACTGTTTATGATATGGAATGTGTAAATAAAGTCACATAAGTTCATCAGTTTTAGAATATACACCTAAATACCTCTACAAACATACACTACTACACAAGTAGTGATCCCAGCTGAATAAAAGCCTCTGCATGACAATAAACCAACCAGCAGGTGGCAGCAATGGACTGATGCTTCACTGCAGCTGAGGTCAACTCATCTCATAACAGGTAAATTAATAATATTCCAAAGGTAAAATAAAAGGTAACACAAGTTAGGATCCAAGTATGTGGACATTAATGCAATGGCTGAAGACTCACAGCATCACAAACATCATGAGCACCTACTCCCAGTCAAATGAATGACACATCTCTTTGAACCCTTACATTTGACCCAGGTCAATGTCACTATGTGTTTTAACCACTGTGGACTTGTGACCTGTAATTAGTCTAATCTATCTGTGTTGTTGTCTTCGTATTCTATTGTTTTGTATTGTATTTATTATTTATTATTTGATAAAGACTAATGTGTCTGAGATAAAGTTGAATTGAATTGAATTTTGTGTAGTTCAAGGTCCAACTGTTGCTCCCGAGGCAGTCACAATCCTGACCAATATTGATGCTCCAATCACGCTACAGGTGAGGAAAAAAACAACTTCTGACATTCATCTTCAGTTAGATCTCTTTGAAACCTGTAAACTCAAGAGTTTGTCTATTTGTGTGCAACCAATCTGCTCTAGCACACTGAAAATGAATATAGTTCCCGTTAGGCTAGATGCGGACTGACTGACATGTCATTACATCCTCTATTAAGCGATGACAGCTTGATGATAAACATTCACCAACAAAACAGGGGACAAGACAAAACATCAAGAAGCATATAGCAGCAGAAAGCTGGGATGAACAATTATTTGTTGCTGACGTAAATTATTTCTTGTACATGAACAGTTCTCAGTCAGTCATACAGCAGTCGTATTTACTATCTTTTTTCGTGGAGCCTGAATGCAGCATTATGCTAGCTAGGTAGCCGGCTAATATGAGCATGTCATGAGTTCGGCTTATTAATTTCGGACCATATGGCGCTTAATTACAGCTGTGTTGAGAGTCCGAAACACCAATACTGTGACTATTGGCTATTTTGACACTCTCTATTGGTTGACTAATATGAGAGTTAAATCATAACACTTGGTATTGTTTGCTAACGTTAGCCATAGCAGGTCCGCTAGTGATGTGTATGTCGTGAACGAGCCGGTTCAAAGAGCCGGCTCTTTTAAGTGAACAATGGGAGCCGGCTCCCGTCCGAGAGCCGTTTTTTTTCTTTCTTTAATTAATTCAAAACAGAAAGATAGAATGATTTTCTCCGCGCAACAGGCACTCCATGCACTGACTGTGACTGAATGTTGTGTTAATGACGTCCGTGCTATCATTCAGGTGATGACACACAAGGATCAGACCATCAAGCAGGGAGGGGCGGGCGCGCTGGCGGTCTACAGGTATAGAGCAGGATGGAGAGGAGGAGAGAAAGAGAGAGGAGTGCGGTGCTCAAATAGCAGACAAGTTGAGTGACAGTCAGAAACGAAGCAGCATGTAAAATTATGGTATTCTGGAAATTATGAGGTTTAGCATAATTGTATTGAATAATTTAAGTGATATATGTGCACACATATTAATCAAAGGTCAAAACAGCGCTAAATTTGGCTGAATTTTACAAGGCAGATGTAGTAAAACCAAGAGCCGTTTGGGAGCCGAAAGAGCCGGCTCTTCTTTGTGAGCTGAGCCAAATGATCTGGCTCATCAAAAAGAGCCTAAATTCCCATCACTAATGTCCGCTAGCTAAAGCAAGCGGCCCCATTGGTTCGTCATTGGTGCGTCATCGCCATGGTTCTGTGGTTCTGTTCTCAGCACAGAGCCGGACAGGAGGATGCTGAATGAGGGAGAAGACACACACTAGGAGTAGGACTAGGACTAGGACCAGGACTAGGACTAGGACTAGGAGTTGTCTTGCACAATAACAGGTAGCTGGAAAATCACTCAGCCGTGCTTAACTAGCTTTTTTATTTAGCCTAGTGTTGCTATTGAGATTTTGAATTATTGCTAGCACATAATAATAACGTAACCTTAGTTGGCGGAACGTAAACAGTAACAGGAACTACTGTTGTCTGCTTGTTTCTGCCAGATGATGATGATGATGAGGAGGAGAAGGAGGAGGATGAGGATGAGGCGCACATTGTCAACTTCCCCTCTTAATTTACCATATATTAGCACAAATGTTTAAACGAGGAAATCCAATCTGTCATCTCGGTTGTTACCGGAAGAGAAATGCAGTGAAATTAAGATCTATTTTCCACATTTATGTTACAGTAACATAAATACAATTTTGCATGACTATAATGCTTTATTATAGAATAGAGTACAATAGAATAGAAAGCTTTATTGTCATTGTATTAAATACAACGAGATTCATTGTTGCCACTTCTGGTCAGCGCTTTAAAACAAATACTTGACGAGACTAAACGAGGCAGATAAAACATATAACAGGCAAAACACAAGACATGTAAAGTAGATGTAATAAATAAATAAATATAAACACAGGTGTTACACTACAAGTATAAAATATAAAAATAGATGTAATGTAAACAGAGGGAATTGCACTTGTAAAACAGGTAGGGTCTGCTAAGTACAGCTTTTCTTTACATACAATATTGTTAAAATCCCACATACAGTGTGTGACATTTCAACAGGATGCAATGGAGACAGCAGGTATATACTGTAGTACATGCCAAGCAAAATCATCACGTCATGTGTCATGAGCCTGGTTCTGTAGGACAAACTGACTGAGGTTCAACATGTTATTGAACTCTGTGAACTTCTGTTTTGACTGATTAGTTTTGACTCTGCACAGATAAATGACAGATTTCACTCTTCTGCCCTCAGCTAATTTTATTTATTTATTCATTTATTTGACAGGGACAAAACATGTCGGCATTGTTACACTTAATTAAAGTGCAACAAATGCAATGTACATAGGACTTCTAGTCGTAGCTCATTTGCAGACCTTGTCCCTGGTTAGGCTTTCAAGAAAAAATTCAAATACATAATACCACATCATACATGAAATCACATAATACAACATCGTACATTACAATCAATTTACATATGTACGTTCCCAATCGGTAATCAGTGATCACGGGTTGGGTTTAGTTTCAGCCAGTGTTTCACCTTTTCATTAAACACTTTCAGGTCAGGTTGTATTTTTATTTCCCTTGGTAGGGCGTTCCAGAAATGTGTTCATTTTACTGAAAAAGACGACTGACCCAAGGTTGCTTTGCGCTCTGCCACTCTGCAGTTACCATTTGTTGATCCCCTAGCGGCTATTCTATTGGTATTTATTTTTGTGACACATGGACAAGCTCACGTTTAAAATTTAAGATTTGATATCAATTTGATATAAGAAAACTTGATGAAACTGTCAAAATTGAGCAACTTATATTTACAATCACTGTTCTCTCATATCCTTGTCCTCATCAGTTGCCGTGCCTTTCCCGTGCTGTAAGCTACAGCCCTGCAAGGAGAGAGAAGATATGATGCACATAGTCTGAGCAATGAAAGGTATGTTGTCGGTTGCTTGCTTTTACCAGTTAGTCCTATAAGTTAGATTTTTCTTAAATGCACACAGCTGTTTTCAGTGGACTCACTGACTTCTTTGACATCTTTACCTCATTGTATAAAATCTGTCTACAGGGACTGTGGGGCCAGAGTTACAAGTAGCACAAGAAAGCACTGTGCCTTTTCATTCAATGAATGACTATGACTGCAGCTAAGGAATGCAATCGGCAACACCACTGCCATCTAGTTGAACTTTTCACGTGAAAAGAAGAGCAGCTGAAAAGATGCAATTCAGTGGTTCTCAACCTTTTTCGTGTGAAGGACCAGTCAGTCAGATCTATCGCGCTCTAGATGAGCAGTGATATTATAAACCTTCATTTCCACATTCAGGCAGCATTTTTTTTGCCAGCGGTCCTTTCTGCATTTATCAGTTTAAAGTGTGTTGCTTTTAGCCTGGATTATGACTTTAACTACTTCGTATTTGTGTAATATTATTTTACGATCCATGCACCAAGCTCCGATTGGTCCGCAGGCGCGTGCTCTTATACGAGTCGATCTCTTATCTGGAACAAATAAACCCTGACGTCAAGGTTCTCAGGTTAGAACCCTCGGTGGTGCTCTGTACCCTTTTCAGGTTGTAGTGTCACCATTAAGTGTTTTTCACGTTCGACAGAAGGAAATGAAACCAAATGGAATGTGGGAAGATAACTATTGTGCTGTGAATTCCTCAGTGGGAGTCAGTCATTCCGGTTAGTTGGCAAGAAGGAGCAAGACGATTACCAAAAGATGTGGGGTGGTAGATGTGCAAATATGTTACTTTGTTGACATAAATATCCACACAGTTATCCAGGAATCTAAAGAGCCAAAGTTATGGCAAGCTGTTTTAACATCTAAAGGGACTATTTGTAACTTTTTACAGCGTATAAGTGTAGCGGGTCGGCACACATGCGCGTTCG
>CAKAKQ010037549.1:0-17901 GCA_916700675.1 Helicolenus avius
CGGGACTGAAGTAGAAGTCAGGAAGGACTTTCCCCGCCTGGCAGAGAGGCTGGTGGTGAAACAGATCGGTGCTTCAGGTGCCATCAGGAGACATGAGACAGTGTAGCCAACTGACCGACTGTTGTTGCTGCTGCTGCTGATGCTATTACACACACATTTTAGGTTAAGTGAATGGTTAGCAGTTTATCACTGAAGATGGTGAAAATATGTCCTTAAAACAATGGGGTCGTCCTTTAGCACCTTTTTTTGTTTGTGATGTAACACCTTTCAAGCAATGCTTAATTACAGCTGCATTGCATCCATCAAGATCTTGGTTAAATAGCTGTTTAGGGACATTTATCCCTCTGAGACCCACGATAAACACATTTTTGTCTTTCAAGGGGGTACATGGAGTCTTAAGGGGGGATAGCAGGTCAGCAGTAGATGTTTACACTGTGTGGCAAGTGGATCCCATGCTCACTTATGTCTCATCAGTTGTTGCAGCAATTTTTGGGTTGATACCATTTGTTACACAGATTTGCTGCTAAATGTAACTATTTTTTACCACTCTAGAACTGATAAAAAATGATCAATAATCCCTCCAAAATACCACATGAAGACACCAAGACCTTGTGGATGACCATAGAAAAAGCCATGCTGTGATTTGGTGACAAAAACTTTTGACATTTTGAAATTTCTGCAAGAATTTCGGTGTTTACATGGCGAGCACTTCCATTACGGAAACTGCTCAGAAACCCCCTTATTCTCAATCTACCTAGGAAAGCCATCCATCCTCTGAATGCTCTAGGTCTGTAGTTTGTGGCTGTAAAGATTATCGTAGAGGTCACCACAGGTCATTATATTCAGTGAGGTCAAGTTTCAAAAAGTGGTCTCACTACAATGGAATGGCTACTATGGGGACTAACGTCATCACACATTAATACAGTTGAGCTCATTGGATCCACAAGAGTATCAGCTTTACAGTGATACCCAATTTATGTAATTCCTAGACTGTTTTAGGGACCCCAGTATGCAGCAATATTCAAATACACAATTTTAGAATAGGCAAAAATAACACTTTTATACTGCATGCAAAAAACTGCATAGTTTTTACCCTAAACTAACTGCATGTGATTATCATAAAGTGGGCAGGTCATTAAAGGGGAGACTCGTGGGTACCCATAGAACCCATTTTCATTCACATATCTTGAGGTCAGAAGTCAAGGGACCCCTTTGAAACAAATGAAATGAATGGCCATGGCAGTTTTTCCTCGCCAAAATGTATCCCAAATTTGGAGCGTTATTCAATCCATTTCTAATGCATTCCTTCGGTCTTATAGTTTCATTTAATATCTGTACCTTCACTCTTGCTCTTAAACTGAACCTGCTAAAGCTTCTGAAAGACAGTAAAGTCGGTCGGGATTGTGGGTCTCAGAGGGTTAATTTAGTTGGGGACATTTCCGTTGTATTTATTCGTGATTAAAGGTACACAAAAGTATAGATATATGAGAGCGTGATTTATGACACTTCATTTTGCATTGAACTTATACTTGACGTTGATTTGAATGAAACAGTGGTTTCTTTTATGAATAGTGAGCACTTCTTCTGTTCCACTGACCACTTTATCTTTCGAAACATAGTGGGAGTTAGTAATGCAAGAGTGTTTCAGTCTTGTCACACGGTTAGCATAGTGTCTTGATAACTTCTATACCTTTGAATGACTTGAGGTGTTATGATGCCAAAACCTTAGCTATGATAATCAATTAGATTCTTGCAGAGTAAAAAAAAAAAGAAAAAAGAAATGTGCTTGCTTTTCAGCATCATTAATTCAGCCTGTTGTTTACTGAATACTACAGAAGAACTCCCCTCAAAGTATTGCAGATAACTTCCCCATCAATAAACCAGTGAACCTGCTGCATGGCATGTTAAATGGTTGACTTAAAGACTGCGTTCAGCAGGCTACAAATCCAGACAAAAAGTCAGCAGACAAATTCCACGAGTGTTTCTCTTCTATACAGACAAACATGCATGCATGACTGGTTTCAAGCTACAATGTGTTTTTTTTTTTGTTTTTTTTATCGGGATTTGCTGGAGTTCCAATCATATAATTGCAGCCCGAGCTTGCTTATTTACATGGCTCTTCTTTTCTGGGCAAATATGTCCATGAATTATGTAACGTTAAATACAAAGGCAGATGTTTAATACCACATATGGAAACAATATGGGCTCAAATTGACATTAACTCATATATTTTGTTTATTAAGTTGATCAGACATGATGGTATTTAGCCTGCAATGCATAGGTCAGTCATTTAGACTCTGCTGTTGTGTCAGTTTTGCACTAAATGAGGAAATGCAATAAAAAAGCAAGCAAGGCAATCAAGAACCAACATTAACATGGCCTTATTTTTCACACCCGAATCCATTTTGTAAGTAAATAATTTAATTCGAAACATTTCATAAAAGTGCATTTTCAGATGTTGTAGGAGGTTCTGTGGCCTGAGAGCAGTTGTTCTGTTACAATTCCAGCCATTGATAATGCTACAAGCATGGGATTGGGACATCTGAAGCATGGACAGTTCGAATTACAATAAAAACCAATCCAGGTCATAGGAAATTCTGAAAATATCATTTAGTAGAGGCTGATCACACAAGTTACACAATCCATATTTTTTTTTTTCCAGAAAAGAAGGAACAAACCTGCTGGCATGTTTTCTACAACCCAAAGAAAGGATCTGTAGGGTTTGACATGATACAGTAGCTCTTAATTCAAAACCATCATGCAACGGCACCTTCAATAATAAAACTTTGTACATCACTGAAATCACCTCTTTGGTCTCCCGTTTTTATGTTCTATGTCAGTGAAGCAATACTGTGTCATGTTCCACTGTTTCACAGTAAAAGAAAAGCCGTATCAGCCGTATGGTGTAACAGTGGCCACGTATCAGTAGATGGCAATCTAGAGCTTCAGTTGAGTGGGTCCTTGTTAAAACATGTGAAAGAAGTAGAGGGACAGATAGATAGATAAATAGATAGATAGATAGATAGATTAAAAGATAAATAGATAGATTTGGACCAAAATCCCCGTATTAACAACTGATGCATATGTTTATACAGACTTGGTGACTTATTAGAAAGTATTATTTAATGGCTTACACACTTTTGTACTTGCACCATTAGCAAATAAAAAAGGAGAAACACCAGCCTGGGGCATTTGTCACAACCTCTGGGTAACCCAAATGCTGTTCATATTAAAGCTAGGGTAGGTAATGTATTTTAGAAACATTTTTGTTATATTTGTTAATCAGTAAATCAAATGCTCTGACAAACAAGACTCAGTCAAAGCCGAGTATATGGCTGGACCGTGTATGGTCATTCTGTAAATTTATGGCTAAATTGTTGCACAAATAGGTCAAAGTGGTCATATCTATAATGTTAAATCCAGCGGTACATGTCCACCTGGTCCGGCGAAGACGCTAGTGGACGCGCTGCTCTACTCAACTGGCCGTTCAAGTGGTAACGTACCCTATCGTTGAATGCACCTGGTTGGTCCCTGGTTTTCTGCTTGCCGTTTCAAACGGGAAACAACATGACTGCCTGCTCGTAAACTTTCCGTCTAAACAATCCACCAAAATCTACTTCTGAAAACATTTTAAGCGTGACATAGGCTATACCACTGCTGAATCTCGTTTCATTTTAGAACTAAATCACCTAGTTTCACAGCTGCGTTCCCCCGCGTAGGGCATCCTGCCCACCTCAGAATCCCGATCCCTTCTGAGTTTTTTTCCAGAGTCGCTCCAATTACAACGAGAACGTGATGTCATATTTACACAAGACGGATCCTTTCTAACCATAACCCTCTCACGCCAGTGAGTTGAACAGTTGACACGCCCCCCCTGAAAACGTAAACAAAGGACAGTTCCCACCATTTCATTTAGAAAGAGAAATGGCCAATGGGGAAACTCCAGCATTTGGCTAACCAATCGCTTAGATTTTTGTGTTTGTAGGGCTGTCCATCTGCAGTCAAGCCAAAAAAAGAAAAAAATTGGAATCCGTGGCTGTTGCAAAACTGTAATAAGGCCGATGATTGGACAGGCTACCTGTCTGTCTACCTGCGCATCACTGGAGTCTTCCACAAGCAGCTAGCTTGACAGCTGAGCACTAACCATGGCCACGTACATTGTTTATGTTCATAATGATAATTTTGGGGGAGTGGCTTTGGAGGGAGGCCTCTCCGGGTCTGAAAAGTGAAGCCAATGCAGAAGTGCCTTAAACTTGCATTCTTATATAATAGCCATTAGGGGGTGACACCTCTGGTAGGCTTTGGAGTGAGGCCTTAAGCGACGGACTGTCAAGGTTGCCGAATTGGCGACTTTCTCTCTAGGTTTAGCAACTTTTGGAGCTAATGTTGCTAACTACTTTCACTGGGAAAGAGTCGGAAACACTGAACCGGGTTTTTCAGTTGGATCATTTTTTAAAATCTACTGTAGCATACTCTTGCTGATTTCCCCAATGTTGCCGACCCCAGCTTTAACGGCTTATAACAAATCTACAGTGTAACTGATCTGTAAAGCATTAATAAAAGATTCATTAACCAGCAATAACACCATTAGTTATAACCTCTAACCCCTTTTATAAAGGATGATTTATCAGAAAGCGGTACCTGGAAAAGCTTTCCACTACATTTTGGAACCTGACTGCAGGGATTTGCTCTCATTCAGCCTCAAGAGCATTAGTGAGGTCAGACACTGACAATGGGCAATGAAGCCTGGCTCAGTCTGCATTCTGAGTTCATCATCCCAAAGGAGTTGTACGGGGTTGAGGTCAGTGCTCTGTGTAGCAGGCCAGTCATGTCCTTGCACACCACATTTGGAAAAACATTTATTTTCAGACCCTGCTTTCGAAAGGGCCATCCCCAAAGCTGGAAACGCTCTAACGGTCTACATTGGTGCAACATTAAAATTTCCTTTAATTGGACCTATCAACCCAAACTACAAAAAACAGCCCCAGACTAAAGGTACACAAATGCATGTGGTAATTTTCTACATACACTTGGCCATATAGTGTAAATCAAGCCACTGCAATTCTCAATTAGTGTGTATACGTCGGCAAAAAGTTGATTTATTCATTGCTGACAGATTTTATTTAACAACCTATTTAACAACAATTGGCTGATGTCAGTGAAACAGCGAAGGAGCGTTTCCATGCCACACTATTGGCCCTAGGTCAGCCAATTTCTTAAGTGTTGTGAGGCGAGGATTTTAGTTGAAAGGGTGATACAAATAGGAATTGATTTGCTCATTAATAAAAGTCAGATGATGGCTACACAGCACCTAGGGCGTATTTACTCTCTGCAGCACCTGGGGGATTGCAGATGTCTTGACCACCCAGAGCACAGACCAGAGGACAAACAAGCAGCAGAGACGAGCATCTGAAATCTATACGGCAGCGGATACGTGAATATATCATTATATAACCAGTATCGAGGAGAGACCCAGAGTTTTGCTGTGGAAAAGTAACACAAACTAAAATTAATTAGCGCAATTTAAATTCCTCAGGCTTCTCACTTACGTGTGGTAATGCCAATCAGTTTGTTGGAGCCCATCTGCACAAGGCATTAATTCCAAGATGAGAGGTTTAAGTTTAAACAGTGTCATTATGTAGAGGTAGGACATTGACCCTTTGGTGATAAATGATAAGACCCAACAATCAATGAGACCATTAGCGATCCGGCTCTTACGAGAGACCTGTCGAGAGAGAGAGAGAGCGAGAGGCCAAAAACAGATGGACTGTATGCCTTTTGGTAATGGTATGTGTGCTGACATGTCTCTCCACTGAGTGCACCGATAGGAATGCAATAGAAATGTAGCTCATTCAGTGACCTCAGTTTAACTACTCTTCAGCCTTCCCTTTCCAGCTTTTCATAAGAAAAAAATGACAGTGAATTGATTGCACTTCAAATGTATAAATAATAGGGCTGTCAAAGTTAACGCGATAAAATTTGTTTTAATGCCACTATTTTCTTGAATGCATTAACGCGACTTGTGATTTTTAGGTTGTAGCGGGCTCAGTTTTAAAGCTAGAGTGAAGATATTGGCATCATATGAAACTAAAAAAACCTAATGAATCCATTGGTACCAACCATGTCATAGCCTGTTACTAGCTATGTCACATGTCACTTTCTTGACGCTAAGGAGGCTAAATAACGCTTCAAACTTACACTAAATTTTGGCGAGGAAAAACTGTCCTGGCAGTTTCTCCGACTGGCAGTTGGGTGATGACAGGGAATGGGATTGTTGCGTCACTGACAGCAAGTAGGCCATTTTTGGAGGATAAAGGGTGAGAGTGCCATCCGCTGGCTGTTTATTGCAAGTGTCAAAAGCTAACACAAAACACTACACAGTGAATAACTTATATTTGTAGTATAAACTGTATAGTATACAATCAGACACAAAGGTAGGCATTTTGCAAGATACCGGTAGATTAAATGTGCAGCGTTAGCCGACGTTTTGTTAGTATTCCGCTAGCATAACATTAGCTAGCTTATGTTTATGTGGATGATTGTGTAGTTGGTTAATATATCGCCCCTTTGCCTCTACCAGCTTCTCTTTATATGGGTAGGCTATTTGTTTTTCGCAGGTACTTTATACATTTTTGATGATGAATGATTGACAGATAACAGATTAATAGACAACAAAATGACCTAAATAACGCTCCAAACTTACGATACATTTTGGTGAGGAATAACTGTCCTTGCCCTATTCAAAGGGATCCCCTGACCTCTGACCTCTAGATATGTGAATGAAAATGGGTCCTATGGGTACCCACGAGTCTCCCCTTTACAGACATGCCCACTTTATGATAATCACATGCAGTTTGGGGCAAGTCATAGTCAAGTCAGCACACTGACACACTGACAGCTGTTGTTGCCTGTTGGGCTGCAGTTTGCCATGTTATGATTTGAGCATATTCTTTTATGCTAAATGCAGTACCGTACAGTAGTGTGAGGGTTTCTGGACAATATTTATATTGTTTTGTGTTGTTAATTGATTTCCAATAATAAATATATACACACATTTTACATAAAAAAAGCATATTTGTCCACTCCCATGTTGATAAGATTATTAAATACGTGACAAATCTTCCTTTTAGGTACATTTTGAACAGATAAATAATGTGTGATTAATTTGCCATTAATCGTGATTAAATATTTTAATAGGTCGACAGCCCTAATAAATAAATGTACTTACGTGTTATTTCTTTAAATGAGCTCAGGTCAGTTGTAAAGCCTTAATTTGCTAAGAGATGTTCTGTACGTTTAAAGCTGAGAGAGAGAAACGACTCTGTGTCCTTGGCAGCAGCTGTGTTTGTGTACAGGTCGGGTGGTAAACATTTTATTTATGTAGGCCTATAGTGTTAGTTAACATCTGCGACATGCCATCAATGTCCGACAAGGGCATACACAGGTGACCTTCCTTCGTCTCTCTGTTACACACATACAAACACACACATACACAGGAAGACATGCAGGTCCATAATGACGACTGGGGCAGGGATTAACGGTTGTATAAATGATATTGGCGAACATATATCACAATTTAGGTCCATTACACATTGGCTGCATCTCAGACAAGGACGCTCTGTATTGCTTTACGGCTTCATAACTGCAAATGGTTGTCATTGTGATAACCCAATGGAAAAGTGTGGCTGTTATGCAGTATTAAGATATACATGTGTGAAAGCATAAATGTATACACATAAAAAAAAACGTAATCATATTTAGGACAGACATGTAAAATGAAAGAAAGAGGGATGACGTGTATATATGTATGTGAAATGAGACACATGTAATATACAGTTATTGCTCTCATCATGTGTAGAGCATCAGTGTGTAACTTAAATGTGATGTGAGACAGTTTTTTCAAAATGATAATATTGCAGTTCTGGGTCAACAATATATATACAAAAAAAAAAAATGTAGGGAATCCAGATATTGGTTCCTGTAACTCGGACTAAACCTAATTGAGTGCACACAGCTTGTCATTAATCCTCAGACAATTACAGAATGGGATTGATCTTAATTCCCTCAAGGCTTTTGCCAGAAGCAAGTCTAGTCATCATTTATCAGATCGGAGGAAGGATATCACAACCTCATTAATGTAATTAACCTGACCTGACTGATTAGCTCCATATTAGATAGAAAAGTTATCAGAATGTAACCGTGCTTGCATGTGAACACATTTAGAGAAGAGAATCAGAGAGCTGTGTATCTATATGTATGATATATATTATTTTTAATAATGATTTTTATCAAGATATGCTTCACTCCACAACTCCCATTCCAAGGTCAGGATATAGCAATAATAAACCTCCACTCTCATTCATTTTGGTTTTGTCCATTAACATCATTTATAAAATATGAAAATCAAACAAACAAAAGAAACCATCACGGGTCAGGTATAGGTGCACATATTAATAATTCAAAACAAAGAAAATAAAGAGAGAAAACTGTAGCTGAACTGAATGAGTCAGTCAGAAAGCTTTTACTTGGTACCCATCAATAAAAGTGAGAGAAAAGTCTGAACACACACTGCTTCAAACATCTTTTATAATTTAATAATGATTTGTATAGGCTTGTGATGTGTTCAGAGATTACACCACGTCGTTGTGGCCCAATCCCAATGTCACCTCTAAAGCCTTAAACCCTGAACCCTCAGGGACTTGACTGACGTCACGGGAAAGGGTTGAGTGTGAGAGGCTGCGAGGGCTTGATGGTATAAATATGAATGGGACAGCACTGTGCAGCGACATATCACGTTTTCTTGAGGATGCCGATTGTGGGTTTTCATTTTATGTTTTTTATTGCCTGCTCGAGGAGAGGTCAGTGTAAAAAACAAAAACAATTTACTTGTTTTTGTCAAACTTCATTAAGCAAAATTAAAAGAACTGGAAGATGAATAAACCAGGTGTGTAATATAGTCTAATGCTGCATTCCTCTGATTTCATGTGTTTTTATGTACCATCTTAAATCCTTAATGTTAATGTTTCTGTTTAAATCTAGATATGCCTGGCGGAACACCCATGTGCCGTCCTCTTCGTTTACCTGCCTCCTGGCTCCCCCTGGTAACCGTGGTAACCCTGTGTTTAACGTCACAACGCTATGAATTGTGGGTAATTCCCTCAGGCAAATTCTGCAGAAATGCGGACTTAAAGGAAAGTGTTCATAAAGGGCTCCAAATATCTGTGAGACTGTGAGTGTGGACATTGGGATTGGGCCTGGGAAACCTCCTGTCTTCCTTTCTCCAACCTTTTCTCCTCCTCAAGCCTCTGTATTTCTGATGAAACTCTCCAGTTGTCATCCCCCACCTCTCCACCAGGTGTCCTCAGACGTTCCCTCCATTTGCCAGTCACCTGACCCTGCTCCACCCAGCACACCTGAGCCTTGTTTCCTCAATTAGCCTCACAGTATAAATAGCAGACACTTCCCACTCCTGCCTGTCTGTGACCTGCTGCCCTGACTTTTCCCTGTTGGATTAGTTTGCTGCTTTGGGCTGCCTCCATGCTTCTGAGTTTAAGTCTGCTTTTTGACCAAGTTCCTTTGATTCTACAAGCTCTGTCGGTGCCTGCATTTGGGTCCCTTCCGGTCTTGACCATATGTGACGGATCAGTTCATTAGTGATGACGAGATGAAGCTTCTTGAAGCACTGACGCTCTCCAGCAAATTGGTTCACAAAAGGGTTCAAAGAGGCCTCGGCACAGCACAAAACATCACTACAGTTTATGCTTAAACCGGCAATGACTGCACTTTGGCTCTGTTTTGGTATCAACTAACTCCTGAGGAAAGTAGCTGGCTCTTCAAGTTTGACATTCTTTAATGTCAAATGCACAACAATTACAGAGAAGTAGTCGCTGGCATGAAAATCTTGGATCTCAAGCTCCCTCTAACAGGCTCTCTTAGCTCCACTATGTTCACCGGCTAGTTGCTAACTTTGTCTTTTTGCCGTTTGGTGCTTGGCAGGTTGCGGTGGGTTTATCAAAGCTTTTTTGGGCTGAAAACAGCTGCTGGAAATTATGCTAGAGAGAATGATGAGACTGAACAGTAACATTTTGATCCATAAAACCAAAACGAGTTAAACCTGCAGTGGGTAGAAGTGGAGCAAATATGATTTAAAAAAAAGTTATTTTTTATAAACGATCACTATATCCTGACAGTAGTACATGAGACAGGTAATCTGAAACAAATCATGTTCAATCATAACTTCACAGACCAGAGGAAAACAACCAATCAGAGCTGATCTGGAGTCTGACGTCCAGCTTCCGTCTATGAGAGCCACGAGTCAATCACTTCGCGAACCGAATATGAATTAATATTCTGTTACTGTAATGCCTATTTCTCTCCTCAAATGGTGTCAGAATCATCTTTTAGTGTGCTGTTTAGCTGTAAAATGAGAACGTTTGTGACCCATGTCACCCATGTTGAGATCAGTTGAGGAAAGACCAAGTACCGCCCACCAGCCGGAGCACAGCCAATAGGAACGCTCTCTCTCTAATGACCTTTGATTGGTCAAAGTCTCCCGTCAAAGCCTGAAAACAGAGCCATGAGGAGGTGCAGATGTCTAGTTTTCTCTCAGAAAACTTGAATTACAATATGCTGAAAGGTTATTATGGAATTTGTGCCCAATGATGCCAAAAACGTGTTGCCTACTGAAACTTTAACAGATGCTATAAAGCTTCATAGAGCCGAGGTGTACTGTAAAGTCGGGTGATAATAGGGAATGGGAATGTGACGTCGCTGACAGCAAGTCGGCTATTTCTGGAGGATAAAGGGTAAGAGAGCCATCCGCTGGCTGTCAATACAAAACACTACCCAGTGAAAAAAATTCAAATGCCTAATTGTATATAGCATACAGTGAATGTGAGCATGAATGGTTGTCTGTCTCTGTGTCAGCCCTGTGATAGGCAACCTGTCCACGGTGTAGCCCGCCTTCACCCAATGTCAGCTGCGACCCCCCGTGACCCAGAATAAGATAAGCGGTTACAGATAATGGATGGATGGATGGATACAGTCAGATAGAAAGGTAGGCTAAGGTCATGGGTTTTATTTTGCAAGATACCGGTAGATTAATTGTGCAGAATTTATGGACCTTTTGTTAATGTTCAGTTAGCATGACATTAGCTGGCTTATCTTTGTTGGGATGATTGAGTAGTTGGCATTTGGCTTGTAGATCTTAATGTCATATACCTGCCCGTTTGTAAATTGGACATCGGCCTCCAAAGATGAACATATGTTGAACTGCTGAGAGGTGTTCACTTGCGCCAAAACACATCAGTGACTGTAAGGGGGGCAAACTGTCAAGGTCCTCCTAATTCCTAAGGATTGATTTCATAAACTAACTTCACTTTTGTAATATATCGCCCCTTTGCCTCTGTCAGCTTCTATTTATATGGGTATTTGTCTTTCGCGCGTACTATATACATTTATGATGATGAACGGGTGACATATATAGACCGGTGATATATAATGACAGTCTACCGTAGCTCTGTACGCTACCCTCCACAAATGGGGTCGCGCCCCAGAATGCTCCGCGATTCCCGTTCCCTATACTCTGCGGGTTTGTCAGTGTGAGCGACCCCTTTAACATTACACACAGTTATCTGACCCATATATATTGATTAGAGTAGCTTTAAAATCCTGATGTACACACACACAGATAAAGAAAATACAAAATACTACCATACTTGAGAACTTTCCATTCCAATCCCAATGCTAAGGAGGGAAGGACAGGAAATAAGGTTTTCTGAATGCTCTCAAAGAGCTGAGGTTGTATCCTATTTGGGTTTTTTATACTTTATTGAGAGCTCATGGACATACAGTATGCACCACAGTTATGTAAAGAAATAGGACTTTTTTAGTGATATTTACCACCTTTGATGGTGATGTGATTCATAACACCAGGGAAGCTTCTGTAAGATGAATCTTACTGAAAGGACACAAAGAAAAGGAAGTTGGCTGACATTGAAGTAGATGGTGGACTATTCTTAAATAAAAAGTCCTTGATCACCGACATCAGATTTCTTTTGAATGCAGGAAATGATGAGGACTCCTCATCTTTCAGTGGAGAAGTGACAGAAGGTAAGAAAACCTCACCTGTGATCTATGATGGAGCAAGACTATTCATGTAAAGGTTTGTTAGAGATAACAGTTTGATCCTTTTAAGCCAAGTTTCAAGGAAACCTCTGTAAACTCTAACTTTTGTACGGAGAGAATTCTTTTCAGTGTATAATTAGAACAGAGTTGAAGCAATGCCTCGCTGAAATCTCTTTAAGATGAAAAAGCAAATCAAGCATGTACAAGTATATCTGATACAGTAAGTAATCAATCAAGAAAACATTCATACCAATATACAATTTTACATTTGGTTATAATAGTCACAATCACATTTGTTTGTAATTTATAGAGTTCATAGTATTGAAATCCCTCTCTATCATGGATGGCAGATACAGATGTCAAATGGGCAATACAGTTGCAAACTGAGTTTAAACTTCAACATGAAACAAATGTTCGCTTACAGTCAATTACTCTTTTTTTCCTCCTTTTTCATCAACAACATAACTTTGCAATCCATTCAGTGTGAAATACCAAATACAGAAGTGTGCATGTCTTCCATTTTTTTACCCCTCACCCCCAGAAAAAACAGACACATTTTTCAGAACAAATAAAGAATAAAATTAAAAGGTAAATAAATAAAAAATAATTAATAAAAAGTAAAATGAAGGGCATATTATATGTCAGAAATGTCTGCCATGGCTTATAAAATTCACCTGTAGAGCCACCCAACGTACACTTTATTTTTCTTTATGTGTAAAAACCTAAGAAGTTCTGCAGCCCTCTGGACATAGGTTGGAGAGGCCAACTGCTTCCACTTCATAAGTATAAGTTGATTAGCAATTAGAGAGGCGAAAGCAATAGCATTTGAGTAATATCTGGAAAGGAGAATGTCCTCTGGTACTACAAAGGAAATTGCAATCAAAGGAGAAGGGCATTTGACTTCAGAGACTGCATCAAATATAGATGTCCAATAATTATGAAGATTTTGACAAGTCCAAAAAAGTAGGAATGAGGGATCCTGTAACTCTCTGACATTTGTTGCGTAAGGGATCTGTCCCTGGATAAATCTTTGCCAACTTTTCCTTTGATAGATGAAGGCTTTGTAAGACTTTGAATTGTAGGAGGCAGCCAATCACTCTTAAGGTCATGTTGTAGCAGGAACATTTGACTAAAGTAGTCATTAGTCGTTACCTTTTTAAGATTGAAATACCCAAATTGAAGCTGACAGGTCTTCATTTCATAGCTTTAGAGGGATTATGTTTGATGCCAGTCATGATTACCTTGTAATTTCTGGAACGCGCCACATAAATTAGAGATTGGTCAAGGATATTGAATCGGATAACACACCAATACTGTGTCTCATCAGCTGGACTTCTTACCGCTCCGTGTGATTACCAGCTGCGACAGCATGTGGCTGGGATTGTTTTCACTTTATGAGTCTGTGTGTGTGTCATCATGGCAAAATGTGGTCCTGGAGACACCTACTGTAGCGGGAACTACCTCAGAAGAGGTTTTGAGTACTTTACCAGGTGTTTATATTTCCGGTTATTTTTGGTCTGTCACTACGATAGCCTCACAACCTGCAAGAGGCATGAAAACTTTACAGGATCAAAATGGAAGGTTGAGCTTTGAAGATGGGTGTGGTCTAAGTGAGGGCACCGGAAGTAGGGTGATAGGAAGCGGGGAAGGGGCCATTGGCCCCTCCACTTTACGCCCTTGGCCCGCTTTGTCGTTACGGTTGGTGTAATCCCATCGCAAGATGACTGCTCGTTGATGATCTAAATTTGTTTGAAGGGCGCATAATTCTTTGAGAATCCAAGATTTACTTCAATACAATATAAAATGATACATCGGTCAGTGACAATAAATTATAAATATCGTTTGGTTATGTATTAGATTTGAACATTGAATATTACCACAATATGACTACTACGAATTAGGGCTGTCAATCGATTAAAATAATTAATCATGATTAATCGCACATTATCTTTTTTTCTATTTTAAAATGTATCTTAAAGGGAGATTTGTCAAGTACTTACTCTTATCAACATGGGAGTGGACAAATATGCTTGCTTTATGCAAATGTATTTATATATTTACTATTGGAAATCAATTAACAACACAAAACAATGACACATATTGTCCAGAAACCCTCACAGGTACTGCATTAAGCATAAAAAAAAATCAAATCATAACATGGCAAACTGCAGTCCAACAGGCAACAATAGCTGTCAGTGTGTCAGTGTGCTGACTTGACTATGACTTGCCCTAAACTGCATATGATTATCATAAAGTGGGCATGTCTGTAAAGGGGAGACTCGTGGGCACCCATAAACCCATTTTCATTCACATATCTTGAGGTCAGAGGTCAAGAGACCCCTTTGGAAATAGCCATGGCAGTTTTTCCTCGCCAATATTTAGCGTAAGTTTGGAGCGTTATTTAGCCTTATTCTCGACATGCTAGTGTGACATGGTTGGTACAAATGGATTCTTTAGGTTTCATATGACAGCAGGATCTTTTAGCTTTTAACCTCAGCCTGCTACAACCTCCGAAAGATTGATTGCTTACTTTGAACATTAAGTACTACCACAATATGACTACTATAAATATAACTCCAAATACAGCAGTACTACTACCAACTTTACTACCATAGAAGAACCCCAGTCCCTTGTTTTAGTTTAAATGAATGGAGCTATAACAGAAATTAGCGAAACAATGGGAAGAGTTGCTGAGTCCATTAAGGTTGCTCAATGTAGCTCAATAAATCCTTCTCAGCAAAATGAAGAAAACATAATTGAACTCTAAGCAAACAAACATAATTAAACTCTGAGCAGACAAAGAACAATGCTACTAAAGCATAATAAAAGGAAAAAAAAAGTTTTCAGCTAATTCCATGCTCATAAGAGGAGCTTAAATTAAAATTGTTCAAGTTAAACTTCATCATCATGCTGCAGATAGGGGAAAGAAGCCATAAAGACTGCATTGGACATACTCTGCACACTGGAGCTAAAATGACTTTCCTGGCCTGCCTAAAAATAGACTTAGGAGAAGGATGACCTTCATGGCTGTTTGACCTCTACAGGTAAATATAGATCTCATGATCACAGCATTACCGAACTGAGACATACAGTAGATCCCATATTATAAAATGTTTCTGTGACTCCCTTTGCTTTCAGCAAATTACCAGTATGTAAATCAGGGCTGGGACGATGCACCTATCTCCCGATTCAATACTATCACCATACTTGGGTGCCGATTTGATATGTATTGCGATTCTACAAGTATTGCGATTTGAGATTACGATTAATTGCAATTTTGTTAACTTTTTTAACACTAGACCATGGGGCAAAGTTGAATCATACACTTCCAAAAATGCAGTCATCTTGCATAAAAATGTTTGATTTTCAGCAAGTATGTAGTCAGAGATGTCCTGAGGTAAAATATATCAGTCATTGTCAGGAATTATCTATGATTTTTTTTCCAACAACCCAAAACTAGAATAATGGAATAAAAACATTTCCCTCACAAATTAGTGGTATTTTCTTTTTAATTTATAAGGGACGTGTAATGTTTTATACTTCTGGTGAATATAATCCAATCAATCTTATTTCCGTATATGTATTTTGTACATACATTTCCCTTTGTTAACACCTTATTTTGAAAACCAGATGTAATCACACATGTATACTTCCGCAAACTTCTCCTAGTCCGTCTCTAGCTCTCCCGTCAGCTCCGTTCTCTTTATACATCCATGGTCAGCTCCGTCAGTGCCATTTGAATGCATTTAACATAAATGTCAGTATATGGGTGCTCTACAGTTGTAGCGTCGTCCGTTTTGACCACAAAGATGAGAGCGACGGCCGGCTTGACCGCATGTTACCGCAATACGATAACGTTTCCTGTCCATGACAGAGTTAGCATGCAGCTTTAGCCGTGATGTCTAGCTCTGCTTTTCCTGCAATGTGTGAAACCCAAAGTGTTTCCATACTTTATTGGATGTGTAGTGTTTACCGCTTTGGATTTAAAATGTGAGAGTGCAGATCGTATCAACGCAGACCCTCCGCCGTTTTTGTTTGGGCTCGCTGCGTCCGGCTGTGGTTTGTTTTCGTTTTGACGGATACAGAGCGGATATGACGTCACGTTACTCAGACTACAACAAAATCGTGATACATTGGTGAATCGATTTTTTTTTTCTTTTTCTTTTTTTTCACCCCTAATATAAATATTTACAGAGCCTATAAAGTGTGTACAGTGTATATAGTGGACATTCTTTAGGAGTAAAGGGATGCATCTCAATTCATCAAGATCACTTTGTTTGTCGTCTCCACATGGAGCACAAAGTTGGCCACATAGCAGCACTCTGGTGCTTGTGAATTTGTAGCTGCTTTTAACATTCATTAGTATTCAGCAGGAGCAGTGTGGCTGATCTCAGAGCCTCGGGGGAAGTCTTACTGATGATCTTAGACTCTGATAGAGCCGGGTTCCCCTGAACCTGTGCAGTGTTTCTGTGTATAAATGACTGGTACTACCTGATGGCAACTGCTAAAGGAAGCTGTTGGCGGTATATCTCTGATCTTAAATCCATAAGTAATACTCGAGCATGGCATGTTATTAACCAAGAAATGCATTAGGAAATGCTTCAACAATTAAACTGATTGATTTTGTAATTAAGAAAGCAGATTGTGAGGGGGCTGATAGAATAGTTGGGTGTCAGGTATGCCAGGAAAGCAGAGAGACAACACTTGCAATAAAGCTTTTGTCTGACCTTAGTTGTCTCAGATTTAATGCTCTGTCCTTGTGGAAAAGGACAGACAGAGAGAAGAGACAAAACTGGGAAACAGGAGTGAAACACTGAGCAACATAAATATAGTTGTCTGATGCAAGGTGAATGAGACAAATGGAGACAAATGCATGAGTCTTGCTCCTCCCCACGTTCAAATAAGAATAATTTGATAATTTACTGATGCCTTGGTTATTACTTTGGCAATATGCCAGCTCTAATTAACAACTTGGCAGAAGTGTGTGCGGTGACCTGGCCTGATTTTGTGATTAGAAAGGGATCCTGGAGAGACGCATGATTGGGGTGTCTTGAGTTAGTTTCACAGAGGTTTAAAACGAGATGCAAAGCTCACAAAGAATTTCTAGTTGGAGATGGTTTGAATGGAGCCAGTGAGGTCTGAAGAGAGAAATATAAGCTCTTGAGTGGAAGTGGAGGTTCCTTTTCCCTTTCCTTGATAGCCACATGGGTATGGAAATGGGAAGTTGAAGGTCAGATAGAACCAGTCAGCAGAAGACGATTGTGCCACTGAGATAAATGTGAATGAATGTAACTCAAAGGGGGAATGGGTCTGGCTGCATGAGATGAAGCTCATGACAGAAATAATGTAAAGTTGTGAAAAAGACAAATTGAAGGTCTTGGAACAATTCCATCCTGCTAGGGAGAAAGAAAGTGTGTGGGGAACACAGCTGTGGAGGACTGCTCCCTGGAAGGTTATAAAGGGGCTTATGATAAGATGTGTTCACATAGAATTTGATGGTGACGACCCACTGAGCACAGCTCAACGCAAAGTTTGCATCATGCATTTTCTGTGGGAAACGGGCAAATTGCTTTGCAGGGAACTGTGGGATTCCAGGCAACACGGGACTGACAGGTCGTGTCTAGAAGGTAACCCGCAAATTACAAACACTTACAAAAACGTGCAAAAACTCTTGCATGCCTAACCCCAACCGATTGAGGTCAATGCCTAACCCCAACTGTCCGAGGTCGATGCCTAATCCCAACCGTCTGAGGTCGATGCTTAACCCCAACCGTC
>CAKAKQ010037550.1:0-13394 GCA_916700675.1 Helicolenus avius
GAGGTCAAAGCCAGCCACGCTGACTTCCCAACCGCCCAGGCCTGGAAGAACAACAGATAAAGCAGAACGAGCTAATGGGCTTCTAATCTGTTCTCTAACTGATTGGCTATAAGACTGATGTTGTCTGGACGAGCCACTGGTTGTAATCTTTAGCACCTTTTCATAATTGAATTTTTCCCGCTGTCACAAGATGACAACAAAACACAGAGTGGAGCGTCTGTTGTCTCTGTTATAAAACACATTTTAAAAGACTGCTGCATTCGGTGACACCTTAATGTTGACGTTTATACCGAGGTTTAGACAATTTTAATACTCTTCATAATTTCAAAATCAAACATGGCTTTTTTCAAAGGGACGCTTTTAAAGGTGATTTCAAGTGGCGCTAAAATAACAGGCGCTCCGTCGTGTGTCGAAAGTGCCAAGAAAAGCCCGTCAGAGAGGGAATTAAAGATTATTGAGCTAAGCTCTTGATCACTTGACCTCATAAGCACTTGGTATACCAACTCAATAATCCCCTGGGTAAAATTTTAATCAACTGCACACCTCCGACGGCTCACACGGCGCTGTTGGGAACATGACTGTAGCAGAGCAACAGCTGTCTCTGATGTATGATGGGATCAGTTTTCATCACAGTAAGGGCTCAGAATATCCAACCATTTATATGACATGTGAAACATTTAATGAGGAAATGTTAGACGGTTGTAAAACACCGTGATAGAAGTGATCTGCAGCAGCATGTTCTCATAGATAAATGGGTTTTGAAGATATTTCTTATTTGTTATTTTTTTTGTTTTGCATCTAAACTTGACCAGACTTATGTAAATAGTGTGCATCCTCACAGGAAATGATCCTGGAACAAGTGCAGGCTCTCACACACACACTAATCCTGACTGAATTCAATTTCCTAACTGTTACCAAAATAAATTTATGCATCCTTCATAAAAATTACTCTTATAATAGGCCTGGGCGATAAGGAGCAAAACAAATATCTTTATATTATGACAGCTTTCCTAAAATTAGATTTTTAAAAATCACAATATGTCGCCTTGTTTACAGTTTCGCAATATATCGCATTATATTTTATCGTTACCCCGGTGTCATGATACGTATCGTATTGCCAGATTCAAGCCAATAAACAGCCCTGTTTTTGACCCAATGCCTCGATATCCATATTGTGGGGTTGACTATTGGGGCTTTCACAAAATATTTACACATTGAGATTTTTTAACAATGAACTATCAGTAATGTGGACATAATGACTAAGTGGGTAAAGGTCAATAACAGAACAGCTAGAACAGTCTGGTAAGTTCAGAAAAGTATATCACTCTACTGTAATGCAGACTTTAAAACCAGTAAAAGACAACACTTATCATATCACGATATCCAAAATCTAAGACGATATACAGTCTCATATCACAATATATAAAATCAATATATTTCCCAGCCTCATCTTATAATAATATAACTACATTTGGGGAAAGAGGGACTACAGACGGGAGAACAAAGTAAGACTTGATTTCCTTAAATCCAATCAAACCGTCACTGATAATCACGATTATTTTGATTAATATTGAGATCACGATTATTCATTGATTTAGCGGCAACATATTTTTTTTGCACTTTGACATTAAAATGAACAGAGCACTGCTTCCACTTCCATGCTGTGCTACATTCCTGCTGATGTACAAACTAAGGCTGCATGATGTTGGAAAAAAACTGACATTGCAATATTTTTTTCTGCTATATATATATATTGCAATATGGAAAAATACAGGAATATTCACCCTACCCCTTTACATTTTAAAATGGAATGCTTCAATCTGGTGCATTTTGAGAGCAAAATTATCAACATTAAGAGCTAGATAAACAATTTTATGCTCTCAGTTTAATCATAAACACACCGGTTGTATAGATAATATCTAAACCATAAAGTGAAGCCCAAACATCTCGACCACCAGCTGGTGACTGGCTGTTTAGGAAGCACTTGATTTGATATGCAGCAGAGTTTTCTATGAGCAGAACGCACATTTTAAACGTCAATATCTCAGACGATCACGTTCATTTAATTGTGGGAAGCCAAAATTGTGATTCGGAATTAATATTCAATTACCGGCCAGACTCTGTATCTCATGTTTATATCATCTGCTTGGTTAACATGTTACACCATTTATAACAGTGTTCATCAGCTATGCCAACACATACAGTATACACACATAGATATTATGGATATAGAACAGATATTGTGTTTAGATGCTACAATGGAACAACACACTACGAACACATTATCAGAGAAAGCCAACAAAGAACAACAGCAGCGTTGCCATTACACTATAATTATGTGTGGCTTCCCCCTCCCCGCTGTAACCGAAGCATCTGAAGGCTCGCCGTCTCAATAACCCGCTGCACACTCACTGCAGAATTCAACGTTAACGAGAATGCGGTTGAGGAGCCTGAATGCGATGCATACCAGCCTGTGTGGTGTCATTAAAAAAACCTTCTTGCTATCACACATGAAAGACATGGCACAGCTGGAGGCATGCAGTGGTAGGTCTGATGAAGGGGATACAGCTGAGAAGGATATACTGTCTGCTTCACATGTGCTCCTTACAGTCCTGATGTTAAATGGTCACTTCTCACAAAACACAAAAAAACATATTTTCTCACTTAACTCTAGCTATACAGATAAGTTGAGACAGATTTTGAGATATCGTTTAGATTTCTGCTTCCCCATCAATACAATGGAGGTGAATAGAATCAAATTTGTGGGGCTCACAGCATTGAAAAAGTACATTTACATAATTCAACATTAAAAGATAGTGCCTCCATCTGGATAATCAAGAAAAAAAACACTGAACTCAAACAATGACTTGATTAATGAGAAGACAGAAAATTAATCAGCAACTTTCTTGCACAAAAATGCCAACTATTCTCTGGTTCCAGCTTCTGAAATGTGAGGATTTGTTGCTTTTCCTTGTCGAATTTAATAGTAAATTAAATATCTTCCGGTTTTGGACTGTTGGTCAGAAATAAGTCATTTGAAAATGTCACCTTGGGTTCAGGGAAATGCCAATGCATATTTTTCCACTGTTGTTAAATGAATCGATAATGAAAATAATAGGGCTGTCAATGTTAACGTGATAATAACGTGTTAACGCAAATTCAATAGATTGTGGCATCAGATGAAACTAGATAAACCTGAAGAATTCATTGGTACCTGCCATGTCATACTAGCTCGCTGTGAACGAGGCTAAATAACGCTCCAAACGTACGCTACATTTTGGCAAGGAAAAACTTGACCTCTGACCTCAAGATATGTGAATAAAATAGGTTCTATGGGTACCCACGAGTCTCCCCTTTACAGACACGCCCACTTTATGATCATCACATGCAGTTTGGGGCAAGTCATAGTCAAGTCAGCACACTGACACACTGACAGCTGTTGTTGCCTGTTGGGCTGCAGTTTGCCATGTTATGATTTCAGCATATTTTTTTCAGTACCTGTGAGGGTTTCTGGACAATATTTGTCATTGTTTTGTGTTGTTAATTGATTTCCAATAATAAAAATATACATACATTTGCATAAAGCAGCATATTTGTCAACTCCCATGTTGATAAGAGTTTTAAATACTTGACAAATCTCCCTTTAAGGTACATTTTCAAAAAAAATGTACAAAAAAATGTGTGATTAATTTCTCATAAATTGCGATTAACTATGGACAATCGTGCAATTAATCACGATTAAACATTTTAATGGATTGATAGCCCTAGAAAATAATTAGTACTATTTGCACAAGTAATTCCAATAAAAACGGGAAAATATGAGAACATATGTTTATTTGTTTTTTGTAATTTGGGTAATGCGTTCATTCCAACTGTTGTGCTTAAACATTGTTTGCTTCTTACTTACTAACTTACAATGACAGACAGACAGACAGCAGTAAACGCTACATGTTAAATGCAAAAATGCTTGCTTCTAAATATTGGTAATACATCATTTCAAACTGTTACCACCTAAGGGTCGGTCTCATCTCCATTCCACTCTTTCTGCCATCTCTCAATCAGTGCATGTATAAAGGTCCTGTCTGTGCATGTGTGTGTATTTCTGGCCTGTGTGTACTATGTAAATATAACAGAGCGAAAAATGTCATTTCCCCTCAGGGATTAATAAAGCGCCTTTCTTCTAATAAGGACGAATAGTGACCTCATGGTTTTGGCAGGAATTCCCCAACCCCCAGACATCCACACTATCTCTATCTCTCTCTCTCTGTCTCTCTCTCTCACACACACACAAAGAGAGTGAGAGAGAATTAAGGAGTGAAAGGGGAGGATTATTCCAAGATGACTGTGAATGCTTTGTCTGGAGGAGATGGCAGTGAAGAAACAGGAAGCATGCACTGCACCTCCTGTAGTGGACAGGAGTAGTGGACTCACTCATCTTTGAGGCCACAGTACAGCTGATGTTGATTTGATGACTGTGACATGAATGAAAAACCCTCCATAGTGAGGCTTTCATTTCATTCACAGCTCAAAGGAGTAGAATCACGCTGTCATGAGCAAAATCATCTTAAAACACTAACAAAGGCTCAGATTTGAAGCGAATGAGCACTGCTATTATTATTCATGATATAATGAAATGTTCAGACTTTGGAAATAAACGGGGTGATTATAAAGCAGTGCTGGATAATCTGATTTATTAGCTGTGACTAATCGCTCTTACAGCCATGTTTCCGTTTTCCAGCTAAATGTTGTATAAGCAGTTTTCTTCTGTTGTCTCTTCCCTCCACGCCCGAACCAGCCAATCACAGAGCTGGAAGCCAACAGGAATGTCACCGAGCGCCACTTTATTTACTGCCATCATCATCATCCAACAGGTTTCTTTGCTCCAACACAATGCTCTCTGCGTAGCATCTGGCTCCGGTGCGTATCCCAGGATGATGCAACAGCACTACTCATCTGCCTAACCACCCAGACCGTCACATCACCACAGCGACCCTGAGAGCTGACTCAGACCGCATCACACACACACACTGACAGATGCTGTGTGTAGCCTCCACACACAGATTTACACAAACACACACATGCTAAGCAAACCAAAGTGAGAGAGACAGCAGGGGAGGGAGAAAGAACAGGGAAGAAGGAGTCAGACGGACTCATACGTCTCGTCACACACGTTTCCATGTGGTCTTATGATGAGAGCCAAACTTAGCCTAAGGGTGTGGTTGTCTGCCTACATTGTAAAAAATGTAGCTTTATCTCAGTGTAGCGACGTTAAAACTCACCAGCAGCTACAGCCGATACTAGAAAACACTCAAAAAGTTAAGCTTGGCTACATAACACCCTATGTGAAGCGCTTCCAATGGAAGTAGCAATGACAAAAGAAAGATACTGTTGAATGTCATATTGTCTACTGACCGACTGAGAAATCAAAAAAGTGATTAAACTGACACGGTTTAGTTGCTCTAAAGTTCCATGTCTGGTTGGTCTTTCCATAAGAAATCCTCTGGCAGACAGGAGGTGATGTATTTCATGTTTACAACAGCAGCAAAAAGCACATTGTTCTGATATAAATAGCACTCAGTAGTTCCAGGAGCCAGAGCAGCGGTAGCCCTCTCTTGGCTGAACAGGAAGAAAAGAGCAGTAACTGCATTACATTTTCCACAAAAGAAATCTGAGGAGATTATCATGTTACTGACTCATTGTAGAATTATTTCTTGGAAGTGGAGCGCAAAAACGCCACAGCAAAAAACAGCTTAGTATCAAAGATGTTGCCAGAATGAAAAAATGAAAAAAAAAACATGACTCTTTGTAGATTAACAATTTAAGTAGGACCTGAAATGTAATAAATAAGACAAAGTCAAAGTTAACGTGATAATAGCTATAATAATGTGTTAACGCACATTTGTTTTAACGCCACTAATTTCTTTAATGCATTACTCCCATGTTGATAAGAGTATAAGATACTCGACAGATCTCCCTTTAAGGTACATTTTGAACTGATTAAAAAATGTGTGATTAATTTGCAATGAATCATAATTAAATATTTGAATCGATCGACAGCCCTAGTTATAAATATTATAATAAATACTGCAGCTTTGCAACAATGGAAACAAAGAGAAAAGAGGGTATGTGGTGCTCGCGCTAGACAGCACCTCCGAGGTATATAAACGAATGAAAGGAAAGTACGTTGAAGGTCAAGACAAATAGAAAAGCAGGGGCCTATTCCCTTGAAAATGCTGATGTAAGCCGAGGTCAGTCAGTCAATAAGTAATAGACCAGGGAGACGGAATCGGTCTTGCAACCCTAGAGGTGTTTTGGGAGACGGGAAGCCTCCAGACCCTGAGGGGTGTAAAGAACAAACCAGGCAAAAAATGCAACCTCTGGACAAACAGACAGACAGACAACCGGACAAACAGACAGACAAAAGGCTTTTAGTCCCCAATGAGTCTACAGTAGATTCACAGACATGAAAGTGTACAGTAGAAGAGGTATACAATCTATTGTTCCTCTCTAAACTTCAGACAAAAAGAGAGACTGGGCTTTTTCTATGACGCAGATAATGATATACCAGACACCTATAACAAACTGAATCAAAATGCTGTCAGTTATATATGAGCTAGGGTTCAATCTATTAATCTATAAATCAATTCAATATTTAATCGTGATTAATCGCAAATTAACTGCACATTTTGTATCCGTTCAAAATGTCCCTTAAAGGGAGACGTTGTCAAGGATTTAATACTCAAATATGCTTTCTTTATGTATATTCTGTATATGTGTATTCTTTGTGTACATATGTATATATTTATTATTGGAAATCAATTGACAACACAAGATATTGTTCAGAAACCCTCACAGGTACTGCATGTAGCATAAAACAATATGCTCAATATGCTGCATGTGATTATCATAAAGTGGGCATGTCTGTAAAGGGGAGACTCGTGGGTACCCATAGAACCCATTTACATTCACATATCTGGAGGTCAGAGGTCAAAGGACCCCTTTGAAAATGTCCATGACAGTTCTTCCTTGCCAAAATTTTGCCTAAGATTGGAGCGTTATGTAGCCTCCTTCACGACAAGCCAGTTGGTTGGTACCAATGGACTTCTTAGGTTTTCAAGTTTCCTATGATGCCAGTACCTTCACTCTAGCTTTAAATTGAACCAGCTGCAACCTCCAAAAGATCGATCGTGTTAATGCGTTAAAGAAATTAGTGGCGTTAAAACGCATTTGCGTTAACGCGTTATTAACATGAGCTATATTTTGTTGCTCTTTCTGCAGTGAACATTATGTTTTAAAATCACATTTTCAGCGACAAATATATAGCTCTACAGGGCAGCCAGTCAATCACAAAAGTAGCGTTTGATAAATAATAAAGTATATATGAAATGTTCTTGGTCTAATCTGGAGAGTGCACAAAGGAGCACGCCATGGCTGCTCCAGGGATATCAGCCTTAAAGTCTTTGATTCCATTTGACATTTGAATCACGTTGGCCTACTTTACCTCTCCTCATAAATGACGAATAGACCACAAAAAAGCAAAACAATCACAAGCCATGTTCTGTTTAAGGGACCTCCTTTGAGAAAACCTCAACTACCACTGGAGGCTAAAACTACACTGGAGCATGTCTGTACTTAGGGTTTGACATTGTAAAGGTTGATTAAGTGAGACGAGGCTGAATGTGGTTTGACAGTGTACCCCAGCCAAGGATGCTCCTCCAGCTTCCGAACACTACTTGGAGGTGAGGATGGAGGAACATTTTGACACACATACAGTATACACACATACATACAAAATGATCGACTGCATCATTTGCCATTTTTCTCTTCTGTTTAGTGACAATCCCCACTATGCTTTTTGTAAATCTGGATCCTGCAATTGGAGTAAAATCATATGAACATTTATATCATGAATAAAAATCGATATATAATTCATTCTATTGAACGGTGCAGTTTGAATAGTTTATAATTTATGCAGCCAGATAAAGACTATACAGCAGCATTAATCTCTAACGAACAGGACCATAGCACCATGAAGGGAGGTAATAAATCATTATGGTGTCAGTATAGCAACCTCCAATTTGCAGAAGCTTGAGTGCGCATGTGTGGCTTTATGTGTGGTAAGTGGCTTATACATGCAGCATTGTGGGTGAAAAAAAAAAACTGTCCCATGCAGCAGAAAAGACCATATGGTGCAGAACGACGGACATGGCATCACATGAGCAGTTGGCGAGAGCGAACAAACAAGCAAACACCTCCATTTAGCCAGCATCCGTACAGCCGGCTTCATTGTTATTACCATACACAACCCAGCACACCCTAGCCCTAAGACATAAACCCACCACATGCTCGGTGACCCCGGTGTTCCACATGACCTACAGACCTACATATAGACATCTACATTTCACGGATGTTAATAACTGTACGGCGCAGCATGCCCTCCGGCATTATGTGAGAAAGTAAAGTTATTATTCTAGTGGAGTCTCTGAACAAGCTTGTACTGATAAAGAGATAATAAAAAATAGATTATTAATAATCCAGGGGAATTAATGAATCACATGCCCTGCAGCATAGTCTTTTTCAGGGCATGTAATTCATTCTCCGAAGCGTGTGTGCAGTACAGTTTTCAGAAAATACGCTGAAACAAACTCACTCCTGGAGGCGGTTTTCTCAACGGGGCATGAGAGCAGACGAAGCAATGTAGTAAACCAATATGTAAACTTTAATTAACCATCAAAATGTTAGAGCAATATATATTATACTAGAGCTGAAAAGACTAGTTGATTAATTCATTAGTCAAACTGTTTTGATAATCGATTACTGGATTACATAAAGTTGTTTTTTAAGCAAAAACACAAAACATTCTCTGGTTCGAGCTTCTGCCATGTTAAGATTTGCTACTTTTGTCTGCTTCATATCATTGCAAATCGGATATCTTCAGGTTTTGGACTGTTGGTCAGACAAAAGAATCAATTTGAAGATGACATCTTGGCCATAAGGAAATCGTGATGGCCATTATTTAACCATTTTCTGGCATTTTATAGACCAAACATTTAATGAAGAAAATAATCTGCAGATTAATCCAAAATGAAAATGAGCCTCAGCCCCCAACAGACAGCCCAGTCGCATATGCAGTTCATGAAATAGTCACAAAATGTAATGTATTGATTTGTGTTCAAAGATACAAATCTCACATTTTTTTCATGATGGCCAGCACAAAATCAATTAGTATGTAATCCACGTAATTGTGAACCAGGAAGCATAAAGAGCGGCGAACGCCACGTAGGGACGAAGTCAGGGTGGATGGATTAGGTCAAAAAACACAGGACTTTCGCCCAGGAGTCCAGTTTTCGTGTTAAGTTTTGCCACTTCCAGTGTTATTTAAATCCCAAACCATGATCTTTTCCTAAACCTAACTAAGTGTTTTTTTGTTGCCTAAACCTAACCAAGTCGATCTTTTCCTAAACCTAACTAAGTGTTTTTTCGTTGCCTAATCCTAACCAAGTGGATCTTTTCCTAAACTTAATTAAGTATTTTTGTTGCCTAAGCCTAACCAAGTCAATCTTTTCCTAAACCTAACTAAGTAGTTTTGTTGCCTAAGCCTAACCAAGTCAATCTTTTCCTAAACCTAGCTAAGTATTTTTGTTGCCAAAGCCTAACCAAGTCGATCTTTTCCTAAACCTAACTAAGTAGTTTTGTTGCCTAAGCCTAACCAAGTCAATCTTTTCCTAAACCTAGCTAAGTATTTTTGTTGCCTAAGCCTAACCAAGTCTATCCTTTCCTAAACCTAACAAAGTAGTTTTGTTTTGAAAAGACTGGAGCGGAAATTGACACGAACGTCACGTGTTGCTGGACATTTGTATTTTGTAAACGTATGAAAAACATGTTGTTGAAAGACATGCTGAGTGTTCACGAAAAAAAAAAGGAAATTTTGTGTCTATGTACACGAATCAAATAGATTAAATTCCGTGACTATTTCACGGACCGCCGTGAGACTGTATTGCAACAGAAGCCAAAGCACACAGTGTGTCTGGTGGTCTACTGGTTTACTGTAGGATTGCTCTGGTGAGAGCTCTTACGGCCCTGCCTGGCCCCTGCTGAGCAGATAATGACTGTCCCGTGGCCCTTTAACAGGAACATTAGTAGCCTATTTGGCCAACCCTGCCACGTTGATTATGACACCAGCATTTATACTGCCCACAGCAACAGCCTCAGCAGCAGACAAAAATAGTGAAATCCACACTGGCACTTAGGAGGAAAAAAAAAACACACATCAACGTTAGCATAACAGGACAATCAGGGGGAGCCGGGCAGAGAGAGAGATGGCAATGGAAACTGCCCAAATACAAGATCAATATCTGCAGGGGAAAGAAACACAAAATACCAGAAACTCAGAGGGGATATGTTACACCCCAAAACAGATGTGAAGGTCACTCTGTTTTATTTCTCATTTTGAGGATTGATATGCAGAAAAAAAAAAACAGACACGCCCTTCCTGTTCCATAACAAGGGAGAGGCTGATGATCATGTATATAAATTGCTTCATGCGTTTTTTTCTTGTTTTCTGCACTGCTATCCTGTCTCTCCCTTCTCTTACCACATACTCTTCTATTCACCTCCCTTGTTTCTCTCTGTGACTCTGCACACAAGCCAGAGCTTCACCAGGCATCTGACGCTCATAACCCTTTTAAAGTTTCTACTCTGGCAGATTACTGAAGTCAGATTCACTGCTATTTTTAACCACAGTCACCCTGGTACTACAAAAAACACTTTCAAAACATGTTGAAAAGAATGAAATAGAATATTAAGCTCCATGATTAGGTTGTTTTCAGTCACAAATAACACTCCCTGACCGCTGAAGTAAAATGAACTCACTTCCTGAACTTCCTACTATACACAATGGCCGTGGGCAGTCCGGACAACAAAGTCCTCAATCCCAACTACAGACTAGAACAGAAAATAGAGTCGTAGTGTTGAAGGAAACCCTTAGTATTAGGGCTGTGTATTGGCAAGAATCTGGCGATACGATACATATCATGATACTGGCGTAATGATTCAATATATTGCGATACTGTAAAGGCGATATATTGAGATTTTTTTCAAATCTAATTTTGGGGAAACTGTCAGTATAAATTCTGAGTAAAAAAAAAGTCACTATGTGAAATGACTACTATGTGGACTAACATTGTTACACATGAACACGCTTGGACTCATTAGATCCACAAGTCTCAGCTTTCCAGCGATACCCAATTTATGTAATTCCAAGACTGTTTAGGGACCCCAGTATGCAGATATATTCAAACACATCATTTTTAGAATAGGCAAAAATAACACATTTATACTGCATTCAAAAAACTGCATGGTTTTTGACCCAGACTACATGTGATTATCATAAAGTGGGCATGTCTGTAAAGGCGAGACTCGTGGGTACCCATAGAACCCATTTACATTCACATATCTGGAGGTCAGAGGTCAAGGGACCCCTTTGAAAATAATGGCCATGCCAGTTTTTCCTCGCCAAAATTGTGCGTAACTTTGGAGCGTTATTGAGCCTCCTTCACAGCATGCAAGTAGGACATGGTTGGTACCAATGGATTCCTTGGATTCAGAAAAACCGAGCAGGCAGGTCGTCGGATTTTTAAGAGATTAATCAAAAATCGATTCACCATTTTGGAGAATGGATACAGTATCACAAAACATAATATCATGTACTCATGTGTATCTATCAATATGTTCTTATACCAATCCTCACAATACATGTACACATTGCTCATTCATCATAAGAATCATGATACTGAACCAGAAACACCTCTAAAGTCATTCAGGAAGGATGAAGAAGAATGATTTAACTGCATTTTATCTGCTCAACCTTAATAGTCAACTTTTGACCAATCAGCTGGGCGACTGTAGGAATCTATTGTTGAGCTTTCAAGTTCGTCAGAAGAAAAGCAGAACAACGCAAGAAGACATGTAAAAAGTGTGAGTGCACTATTTTCTATTCATTCACATGGTTGCTTGTGTTATCATCTGCACTGTAACTGTTGTAGTGGAAGCTTTCCTCTTAATAGAATGTCAAACATGAATTCACAGAGAGGTTCTGTTTTTTTCCCCCAGAGATTTTTTTTGCAATAAACAGGGTTTCCATTTGCAAATGCAGAGACCACGTCCTGCCAGGCTGGAGAGATTATATTACTATGACTATTAAGAGAAAAGCTTCCATAATGGACACGTATGAAGGCAGGCTGGGCTGCAGTCTAGCTAGGACATTGCTGCTGCTTCCTCTCCGAGAGTCCGTCCTGTGACACTGACACAGTTTTCAAAAATGCAACCGCCTGAGCCAACCAGCCTGCCGGCAACCACATTTGCGGAGAGGACAGGAAGGAGTGGGAAAAAGGCAGAGTGAAAGGGAGAAGGGGAAAGGAGCGAAGCCGGACTGGATGGTATTATCTGCACATTCTATGGCTCAAACCCAAAAAATTTGAATTCTTACAGCTGAGGGAGGAGGAGACTAACAAGACTAGCACTGATGTGCAGCCTATAGCTGTCCAGCTTTTCAAGAACGCATCAGTCCAGTAGAACAACAGTGGAACTGTGTTATAAACCCCGACCAGGAATGCATGCAGTCTCCACTGGTATACCTTTAACACCTTTAGATGCAATTAAGGCAAATGATCAAGATGAATAAATACAATCAGGCTGCTGCTTTCAAATGTTTTGAACAGTTGTGTAACTTTACTATTTGCCATGCATCTTCTTCTGGCATTTTAGCTCAATCCATCATTCATTCAATAGTCTGTTACCTGATAATGAGAATATAATTACACACATTTAAATGTTGTTTGTAAGATGCATACAAATAAGGCATCTTTGTCAATGTATGTGATGACACATGTCAGTATAATTATAGCTCATCTTTTGCTATTTCCCCAAGTTTTACATCTTATGTGATGATGACAGCAAAAATCAACTGAACACAAAGAGAGCGGATGCATGTAGGCCAGCTACATCTGCCCCACGAAAACAAAGCCTCCACACAGAAGAAGAGGAGGAGGGGGGGTACGACATCGGGAAACACTCTGCACCTACATTACATAGTGAAATACCCACATAGCCTATACGGTAGGCTATATTATATACCCTTCAGATAATATACATAGAGTCAAAGAGGAGCCACTGGGGATAATCTGTTTCCAATGAGATGAACACAAAGCGTCCACTGTAACCGACCTTCACTGATGGGCATCCTGTCTCCATAGCCTCCAAGCGGCTACACAAGGATGCGACTGATGTAAAGAACAAGTCAATAACTAATAATAGATACTAGTAGCATAGAAGGATAACGTGGCCGGTGTTTTTACAGAGGCAGCAAAGTGTCGAGGCTGTGTGGCTTTCCAGCG
>CAKAKQ010037557.1:0-11330 GCA_916700675.1 Helicolenus avius
CCCCCCCCCTCCACCTCTCAGCCCTTCATCTTCTTCTTTATCTCCCTCTGTCTTTTAGTGACCACACCCTGTCAGCAGTGTGCTTCAATCATGGCTCTCATCTTTTTTACACTCAATCTTTTTCTTCTTCTTCTTCATCATTTTGTCTTTTTTTCCCTCTTTGTCTTCCCCTCCTAGGCTGTAGTACTGTGGAATACAAAAGGGAGCTGCTTCTCCCACTTGACAATCAGACACACTCCCTTTCACATACACACACACACACACACACACACACACACACACACACACACACACACACACACACACACACACACACACACACACACACACACACACACACGTCTCGTTAATCTGTCATTCAGAGGTTGTGCAGCTGTCATGTAGGATGTTATGTGAGACAACTTCTGTCTTTCTTTGTCCCTCCCTCTCTCAGACGCCGGCAGACCTTAGCACGATGTTATTTTACACCCACATACATAAATACAGAAACATGCAGAAATGAGGATACCGTTTGGTGGGAGTCGATTCCGAATTTAGTCAAACGCTGTTAAATTAAGTGGGATTTCATAAACTGTATATAAGAAGCAGACCTAGTCACCGCGACGTCATCCATTGGTTTGTGGACGGCCGTTTTGAAGCCTCGAGTTCGGCATTTTGGCCGTCGCCATCTTGGTTTTTTGCAACCACAAGTGACACGAGAGGGTGGAGCTAAGTGCAACCGAACGCTGAATAAGACATTTTTAGGCGTGGTGCAGGAATGAGTCCTAAAACCCAGAAATGAGTTAGCATTTTAGCACTTCTGGTTCCCTCGTCTCAGAGTCAATGGGTGTTTAGTTAGACGCTTGTAATAAGGTCTGTAGTTAACACAAGCGTAAGAGATTGTTGTTCTACGATATAAAATACGTCAGTTAATATCCTACTTATGAATTTTGAAGATTTGAAGCTGCTAACAAGTAACTAAATGATACTACAAAATGTTACTTCTGGCAATTGCATCCAATCTTCTAATATCATAAAAACGGTGCACATATGTGGCGATTATCTTACGGAACAGAACGTGAATGTATAATCATTTGTTTGCCACAGAGCTTATTTTCTGCAATAATCAAACTCAATGGAAAAATCCCATTGGCTTTTTGTCAAAAGAACCAGGGCGATGTTAACTTCTGGGTTGGCCTACAAAAATACGTCATTCCTGCACCACTCTATGTTACCATTAACTTTTATAAACTGAAAACACACTGTGAAAGGGTTAAAGTTCTCAGACAAAACCACGGACAACAACCTGCCAATCACAAGGTAGCCACGCCCTAAAGCATCCCCTGCTTTATGGTCTATTTGACTCTAAACGGGACCATAATTTACTAAATGAACATCATGCTGTATTGAAGAAGACTTGAAACTAGTGATTGAGACCATAAACTCATGTTTACAATGTTTACTGAGGTAATAAATCAAGTGAGAAGTAGGCTCATTTTCTCATAGACTTCTATACAATCAGACTTCTTTTTGCAACCAGAGGAGTCGCCCCCTGCTGGCTATTAGAAAGAATGCAAGTTTAAGGCACTTCTGCATTAGCTTCACTTTTCAGAACCAGAGGTTTCATACTGGTTTTAACACAATTCCTCCAATAAATTTCGCCTCCCAAAAATGCGCTTACAGTTTTTGACTTAAAGAATTTCAGACAAATCCCACATATCAACTGTAAACTAACCCAGATTTGCCACCTTACCATCAATGTTCAAACTCAAGACACTGACTGACATTATTGAAATGGGCCAGTTTGATAAATGAGGGATGTCGGCTCGTGGGGTTGGAAAGAAAATGAAAATATAGCGAGGGAGGAAGTGAGAGCGAGCAGAGATAAAAACACAGAGGAAGAGGAGAGACAGAGCTGAGGATGTGTCTTAATACAGACTCAATTTGGCGATAGCTTGTCTTCTTGCCAGCAGAAAACACGGAGCTCATATTCGGAACAGAGAGAGGATGTTTATAGGGTGGAGCAATAGAGCTGCTGGACCAATATATTTGGGTCAATATACTGTAGGTCTTTCATTGAATAATAGATATGAGTCGTGGTTCACTGCTGATCATATAAATGTTTTAGATTCTGTTCTACAGTCTCTTTAGGTTTCTTGAGAAAACAACTTTAAGTAATTAACGTGAAACAAACGGAAGAAAAGAAAGATTATAAATCTATTGGGCATCTATTGGGTGTATTTTACAAGGGGAGATGAAAATATACAAACTAACATTGTATTACAGTTTGCACAAATTGGGACATTCCCAGCTGACTATAATAATAGTCTTAATAATATGTAGTAAAGCTAAAAGTTGATCTGCTAAAAAACAAAAAAAACTCAGAATAGACAATACACAAAAAAATCCCCTCAAACTGGCAAAAACCTTAAACCTCATTGTACAAATCAATCATTTTAAAATGGTTAACGACAGTAAAAACTGATTTAATATTGTCGCCTCGCCCTACCAATCAGCCCTGTCAGTGTCAGCAGAGGGTCTTTCTCTTGTCTGTCCTAAAGCAAGCAGCGCTTTAAACCCATTATGTTCATATTGCTTTATGGAAATATAAATCAGCAGCAGCAGTGGTCCCGATGGAAGGAGTGGCATCTATAAAACGTGTGCTTGAACAAGGATGGTGTCATAAAGAGTGTCTCAGCGTAAAGAGCCCCCCAGGGTTTATCCACACACACCCACATTTTTTTACTTAAACAGGAAAAACCTGATCAAACGCTCTGCTGGCAGCGACCGAGGACCGGCTGTGCTGAGGTATTATCTTATAATGTATATAACATGAAGCCGGTAGCACAACCCTAACTGAACCCGTCCGTCACTCATCTTTATAGACAAATACAGAGTCACTACTTTGACAAGATGCAGCTGGAGGTTGTGATAACAGTGTAAACAAAGACTTAACAATGATAATCAACACATTTAAATATATGCAGGCCAACATAAAAGAAATGCGCTTAATCTGTCCAAATGTAACAAAATCCACCTACCAGCCAGGGCTCGAAATGAACTTGTTTCTGTCAACTGTCTCAGACTTGACAACCAATGTCCCAAAGTTTTCATTTTCCATTATAAATATAGTTTTATTATAAACTATTTATTATAAACGATGTAAGCGTCACGTTTTTTGGAAAACAGGCTTGGACCCAAACGTAGAGTACAATGATTTAATAACAGAAAACTTACTATGAACAAAACTGCAGCTGGTCCGTCAGAAAGGTAACAGCAGAGTCAAACCAAATACTTAGGTCACAATAAATCAACTTGAAACTCTAAACACTGGAAAAACTGAAACACTGCAGAAGGGGCGGGACTTTGCCTCTCTATATCAAAATAAAACAGGAAACACTAAACAAATAAATCAAGGAATATAACAGAAAACCCCAAAACCTAGAAATCAAAATCCTCTAGACCACTAATAAGTAACTAAAAATATAAACTCAAGATAGTCTAAAGTCTTAACAAAAAGTCAAAGGACCTCTGGGAACAGAGCCAGACCGTGACAGCATCATTTCATTGACTCACTCGGGCCCTCAATAGAAGTTCTGCTAGTTGTTCCCTGCACTTATATCTGAAAATTGAAATCACAGGTTTATTTTGAAACAACAACTCAACATTATTTCCCTGAATCAATAATCTTTCCGTTATATTCTAAATTGTGAAGCCATTTGGACCAGTGTGTAGGATCTGGTGGCATCTAGTGGTGAGGTTGCAGATTGCAACCGACTGAAACTTCTCCCGTGTGCTAAGCGTGTAGGAGAACTAAGGTGGCCGACGCGAAAACAACAATTCTTATATCAGGTGATTATACACTAAAGAAAACATACTTATTAATACTATATTCCATTTCTGCCAATAGACCGCCCTAAATCTTACACACTGCTCCTTTAATTCATACAAAAACTAGTGTAAAACCAACAAGTTGGGTTTTGCTGTTTATAAAATCATGGTCAAAAGTTATTTTAAAGAAAACGTCTCCTGTCATCTCGATAAGGTTCTGACGAATGAGGAAAAACAATTATCATACAGTAACACAGCTAAAGTTTAATCCAGGGACTGATATCACATGGATTTGAAAGTGTAATCTGCATTGATTTGGCAAGTTATTCCATTAAACTGTGGGTACATGAGCTCTGGTAATTACTTTCTCACACACACACAGATACAGTAGGCTATGCACTGTAAGCCATACACTCGGGCTGCGTGTATAAAAAGTGTCTAAATGGTTTTCCGACAGCATATTGGGCGGGGAGCATTTATCTCTGCTTAGTGTGGAAAGAATAACGCGACTCATTTGAAGCCCATTCAACCACAGCCGCCTGATTTAGTCAGACTGAGAATGACTGAATAACCCAGACGCTAATTCTCCGAGGGGATGAATAATAATTTAATGTGATAAAGGTATTCGCCGGGCAACGATGAATGAATAAATAGGAAGGTGTTTGTCAAGGAATGATTGAATGCGTATGGAGATAATCAGGCGTGGTAATCAAGTTTGTCAGGGGATGAAGGAATGAGTAAGAGGCTTTTTTTGTCAGGTGATGAGCGAGCATTATGTGTCTGTATTTGACTCAATTTGTCAAAGGCAGAGGAGGCATTTCAGATGGTAGCATTAGCAATAATGAGACACGAAACTGACTATATCATGATAAACTATGCTCAACGCAAATGCAACAATGTTTTGTTGGTATTTGTTTGCTTTTAGCCATGCTAGCAGAGTAGCTCTAGGGATGTCTGTCGGTCACTTTGGTCCACACTGAAATATCTCAACTATCTATCTACTAGATGGATTGCCATTAAATATTATACATTCATGTTCACCAGAGGATGAATCCTCCTTACTTTGGTGATCCTTAACTTTTCATCTAGTGATACTTTTGGGTCAAAATTTCAATTTGTACGACCAAATAGGCTACCAACCAAACTAATGTCATTGCATCAGCCTCAGCTGTACTTTGTGTTTAGTGCTAATAAGCAAACATTAGCATGCTAATGTAAGGCAGGCTTCTTGCTACCTTAACTATAACTTACTTATTACTTCATTAGACTCCTGTAGGGCTGTGGGTAGAATAAGAGCACGGGGAGAGCTTGGTCGGTTCAACAGGATCCACTTTTAATAACTCAACTCAGCGTAGGACCACTGAACACCAACAACTCAAAAGGTGGCACATCACTTCATATCCCTCCGCCAATGTTAACCATCACTCATCCCAAAAGCACGCAAGGTGCGCCAAAACATATAGTTCCATCTCTAACTTAAAGAGCACAATACCATTTGTACACTGTATAAAATATATATTACAAAATAAATCTAATCTTACACTAACATGCTAAACTAAGATGGTAAACATTGTGGTCAACCTGCTGGTAGCATGAGCATGTTAGCATGCTGACGTTAGCATTTAGTTGTGCTTGTTTTCTTATCAGTTGCATTTTGTATTTACTCACCTGTTGGCATCGATGCACACATAAACACAGAAGCACACAGTACATTCATTATACATCACATTATTCAGATACAGTACATAAGCAAATGTGACAAATGTCTGGATTTGGGCTGCAACCAACGATTATTGTCAGTGTTGTTTATTAATTATTTTTTTATTGATGAATGAACCGTTTAGTCTATATCAGGGGTCTCCAACCTTTTTCCCTTTCTGAGCTAATTTGACAAAATGAAAGTGGCTGAGAGCTACTCAAAGCACCAAACTGTACATCGCCAATAGCAGACATAATTTCTGTCTTACTTTTATGGTCCTTTAATAACGTTTCAGTTAAACGTTGCTGTGGACTTTGGCGCTCGATGTTACATCTTTTACTGACTGACACGCTCACACCGCAAATGTGACATACCGATTCCTCATGAAAATAATATATTTTTTTCTCTTTTATTGGCCTGGCTATTTTCTGCAATCATTGTCAAATCTGGTGTGCACTTGCTGGTCTGCTAACATGGCTGTATGTTATGGCGTTACACACCTGACAGCAGCTTAATTAGTTTAATTGACAGCCGATGTCTGTGAATGTGATTGGCTAACAAACCATCTGACGCGTCAAGTTACTCTTTAGTACAATGTACCAAATAAAATAATCTTTTGAGACGATTTCAGAAGTTATGATTCTAAAAAAAAAATGATATTAATATTAATATTAATTTTACCTTTTCAGATGAGGCGCTGGCAGCAAAGATCTCGTCTCGTAGCTCAGTTGTCAAGCTGACAGGGACTTATAGACCCTGAGAGTTGACTGCAGGCCCAACACTCTCTGTCTTCAGGTCACACTTCAGGTTGGTCACACTTCAGCACCACAAACGACAGCCTCCCAAATGACAAAGAGGTTGAAACAACACCTCTCTTAAACAATTTGTTTTTACCCAAAGCTCAACATTAAAATGGGGATTTTTTGGCAGGGCTAATAAACTGGCAACCGAGTGTACACATACATAAGCTTACCTACATACACACATATTGTATATACACATGTGCGCATCACGTAAGCCAATTAAAACAAAGTTAAAATATTGACTGGTCTTTTCTTTCGACATTACATATTTTCTTTTCCTTTTCCGGAATAGTTTTTTTTACATCCGTTTGACCCTGGTGGCGTTACGTAAAGCATCTATTGCAGTATTTTACAAGAGGACATGAAAATATACGATTTAGAGCTTTTAATTTGAGCACTGATATGTGTGCTTGAAAAGAAATCCTATTATATCTTGCATAAACTGGGACATTCCCGGCTGCCTACAGGAACAGTCATAATAATAAACATTGAACAGCATAAAATCTGTATAAACAATAGACAAAAAATCCCCTCAAACTGGCAAAAACCTTAAGCCTCATTGTACAAATCCATCATTTTAAAATGGTTAACGACAGTAAAAACTGATTTAATATTGTCGCCCTACCAATCAGCCCTGTCAGTGTCAGCAGAGGGTCTTTCTCTTGTCTGTCCTAAAGCAAGCAGCGCTATAAACCCATTATGTTCATATTGCTTTATGGAAATATAAATCAGCAGCAGCAGTGGTCCCGATGGAAGGAGTGGCATCTATAAAACGTGTGCTTGAACAAGGATGGTGTCATAAAGAGTGTCTCAGCGTAAAGAGGCCCCCAGGGTTTATCCATGCACACCCACATTTTTTTACTCAAACAGGAAAAACCTGATCAAATGCTCTGCAAATATCAAGCTACTAAAAAATATATAGTTGATTATAAGTATGACAACAGCGTAAACAAAGACTTTCAACGTGAGATTAACAATAAATTACATTTAACTCAATTAAATATGAATATATGCAGGTACATTACCAACAACAATACAATAATATAGTAGAACACAATAACACATAGGGGCATTTTTCTGTATTATAAGTACTTGTACTTTTGATATGTTATGTACACTTTATGATAATACTTATACAGTGACATTTTTAATGCAGAACTTTTACTTTTAATAGAGTATTTAAATGTAGCCAACAACAGAGCACTTCATCAAATCATTCCACATGTCAGATCGTAACCTGATAACGAAGCTAACTCATCCTCATGGCTTCCTGGGAGACTTTTTGTCTTGTAACAGACTGTCTTACGCTGGTTCAATACCTGAGCGGTTGCGTCCATTACCTAACACTTTAATAGGAGCGTCTCCACAAATATCAGGCTGCCTAAAAGGCTCAGCGCCTGTCCGCTGTTCTCCTTTTTAGGCTGTATGCTAATACCGCCTGGAGGGTCATTTCTCTGTCCTTATGTCCTGTAGATTTTCTACTTCTGGTGTCTTCAGACTGTTTCAAATGAAAACTTACTGGAACTGTATGTAGCTACAGCCAGCAGCCGGTGAATTTTCAGGTTTTGTACGGATAAAACAAACGAGATACAACATGCTAACGTCCTGAAACCCACAATACCGACCGACTTTACTATCTTTCGGAGGCTGTATCATTTTAGAGCTATAGAGGGAAGGTACAGATATCATATGAAACTATAAAAACCTAAGGAATCCATCAGTAACAACCATATCAACCATGCCAGCTTGTCGGGAAAGAGGCTAAATAACGCTCCAAAGTTAGGCTAAATTTGGACGAGGAAAAATTCAAAGGGGTCGCTTCACCTCTGACCTCAAGATATGTGAATGTAAATATGAATATTTCTGCATACTGGGGACCCTACATCTGCATTAATTCAAACATCAATGCCACTTATAACCAATATTAGCTCAAACTCATGCATGTTATATTTAAATAAGGAACAGCTGATCTTTGGCATTGAAGTAACTTGGGTCCAATTAGCAAGTGTTTTTAATCTGTCCCTTTGCTGACATCTAGTGGAGACTTAGAGAAGTGATTGTTTCTTTGAAATGATTTATTGTAGAACATAAATCCTCAGGGAATTACAGTATCTATTCCAGCCAGGTGTGGGAGTAAGTGTGTAATTGATCTGTATTATCAGCAGAACATACTACATATGATGAACCATTTCCCCTGAGGACTGCCAGTGTTTGGAAGATTACATTTTCTGCTCACTGTGTCTGCTGCATAATTTATCACAATCAGAAGCAGGTTGATTTTGCCAAGTATATACATACATGCAATTTAACTCTGGTTTTTAATGCAGCTTTCTCAATATACCTAAAAAAAATAGAAATAAGAGAATAAAAGAATGAAATATTAACAATAAAATAAAACACTGATATAAAAGTCCAGTGTTTGGAAGTTGTTACGATACAAATAGTGCAAAAAAAGAAATACTGGATGGATATACATGAACTGGGTGATTATGTACAGTGTTACATGTGGAGATGTCTATATACTGTATGTACAGTGAGTAGGATTTATATTTACAGTGACAGGTATGTACATATTATAATATGTACATAAAGTGACAGATGATATGTAAATATTATTAGTGCATTAAAGACTGTAAATTAAAATCTAAAATTTTGCAAAAATGTGCATTAAAGACTTTAAATTATAATCTAAAATGTGCAAAGAATGTGCATTGAAGAGTGTAAATTATAATCTATAACAGCAGCAGTTGATATTTTAAATTAGTGGCGTTAAAACGGATTTGCGTTAACACGTTATTATCCCGTTAACTTTGACGGCCCTAATTTAAATGTCTTCCAATCAAACAGACAAACAAAATCATGTAACAATAGATCGATTTCAACTTTATTAATTCACAAAAAGGCTTATCCAGTGGTTGTAAAATAGAGCATAGTCCATATTTTAACATCTAGAACTGTACAACAAAACAAAAGGACCACAAAGGAGACAAAATTAAAGTAAAACCTATGAAGTGCACAAGAAAAACAACACTGATAATTGAAGAAATGTTAAGTTAACAAATTGACAAAATTAAATAATTGTAAATCAGAGTATCTGTGTTTTGGGTGGTACCCTGACTGGAGTAAAGCAATTGACTAGTTTGAACAGAGGGTATGTGGTAAACAACGGTTTACATTCATGTAGAGCTTCATGAGGGACACTTCTCAAAGGGGTGGGGGGTATTTCTAAACATAAGGAGACTTTTTTCAGTAGTAAGCCAAAGTGCAAACATTTGTTAAAAATGATGTTGGTACCTATGAGTATCAGTCCACGTCTTTACTGACATGTAGTACAAATATATATTTGCTCAGACAGAAAGAGAGACGGATCTGTATCTCCATGTAATAACCGATGTCTCGCAACCAAATGAGACGAGATTAAAAATAATCAGTCGCCCATTCGGTCTCCTCTCCTCTCTCGAATTACGGGATATGTGAGAACTTTGCCTGACCATACATGAGCCCAAACTACACGCTTAAAATATTCAACGCTAACAATAAATAACAGCATTCGCTCAGTGCAAAACTACACAATAATGGGAAATAAAAACGTTTCTCACTTCGCCAAAGAAGTTGTTACAAACCATTCGCTCAAAACCAGCCGTCCGCTTTAAATGTCTCGTTAAGGTCAATAGCAAGACATAAAAACAGTGTTATAATGATTAATAATGTATCACTTCATACCGTTTATGTAATGTTGAGGAGACAGAATAAAACTAAGACCAGACAGATGTGAACAAAACAAAGCAGAGGCTTTCCAATGTACCAGCTAACACAGATCAAACCGATTCTTCTCACCTGGATTTACTCACTTCTAGCGGTTTTATCTTATTTTGAAAAGATCCTGTCATTCTGACTTTACCCCATACATGAAATGTCAGTGAGTGCGGTCTGTGTGACCACGTATAAGCACAGGAAAAATCCTCCAATAAGGCAAATATCTTTTCTTTTCTGTCCATTATATATTATTTGCACACAGGGAGTCCTGTGCTAATGTGTCATTTGATGCCTCGGGACAGAATCCGACAAACGAACTGTGACAACGATAATGGGAGTCCTTTCAAAGTAAATCATTTCACTTTGAACAAATTCGTGCTTTAGGTTATTTTTTTCTTCCAATGTCTACACCGAGACCAGTTTGACATTTAAATGGGTCTTTTTGTTAATGACGCAGGCCTGTATATGGGGTTTCCTTGTGTTGTCACTGTGACCATTTTGGCATCAAAGAATAATAAAGACCTCTTGGCCCTTGAAGGTGTCCCGTCATAGGGCTACATAGCTGGTGGTCGACAGCTTACGAGGCATCAGGTGGTCATAGTTCGTAGATTTGTGTTTGTGTGTGTGTACTATGTCTGGGCCAGCGGAAGCTCCTCCAGTCCGTGTTTGCCCAGGTGATATCTGGCCAAGTCCTTCCTGGTCACCAGTCCAACCACCTGCAGAGGATCACAAACCAAAAATGTGACCTCAGAACAATCGCCATCATTATGGCATTCAGTAACAATAGAGTGCAGCAGGGACGACGTATTTTTTGTAGGCCCACCAGGAAGTTAGCATCGCCTTGGTTCAATCGACAAAAAGCCAATGAGATTTTTCCATTGGGTTTTGGATTATTGAAGAAAATAAGCTCTGTGGCAAACAAACGTTTATGATACCTACACGTTTTGTTCAGCAAGATAATCTTTAAAGTGATCACCACTTTTATGATTTTTAAAGCGTGAATTCAATCGCCAGAAGTAAAAAGCTAACGTTAGGTTATAGATGAACTACACCACGGTCACATGACTTCCCGTCACCGGACTAGTCTTCGGCATGATGGCATTTAATAGTCTCATTTAGACACTTTTTTTTTAAGACACGTAAAGGCTCAAAATTCACTTGTGAGATATTTACTGGTGTATTTTATGTCATAGAACAAAATGGCAAAAATCTCCCTAAAAAATATGATATATATATGTAAATATGTGAATTAATCATTTTCA
>CAKAKQ010037561.1:0-17320 GCA_916700675.1 Helicolenus avius
TGTCCTTGGCAGTGGCAGCAGCGTACCAGAAGGTGAGGATGGACTCAATGATGGGGGTGTAAAAGTGCACCATCACAGGCTTTGGCAGGTTGAACTTCTTCGGCTGCCACAGGAAGTACATCCTCTGCTGTGCTTTCTTGGTGAGGGGGCTAATAGCTTCAAGCTCAGCCCAAGAAGCAGAAGGACTCCACAGTGTTGACTGGGGAAGTCACACAGGTTGATGGGGGTGTGTGGGGCTATGATCTTTCTGAAATCCACCACCATCTCCACTGTCTTTAGAGCTCCAAGTTGTTGACCCACCATGGGTCTCATTTATAAAACAGTGCGTAGGATCCTTACTAAAAGTGTGTGTGTGCACAAAAGGCAAAAATGGCATGCGCCAAAAACAATTGGACTTAGGGAAAAACGTGCAGTCCACCTCGAAATGTGTACATGTCGATCAGCCTCCCTGCCCTCTACATGCCCACATTGAGCAATAAAGGGTCAATGCAAAGCACCTCATGCATTGAGCAATAAAGGGTCAAAGGAGAGGAAGACAAAGAAAAGGAACTTCTCTGACACAGCAATCGCGTTGCTTGTGAGTGAGATGGAGGCCAGAAGGGACATATTGTTGGGTGGCCACTGCAGCGGGGTCACCAATAAAAGAAAATGCATCGAGTGAGAACATGTTGCTATTGCTGTCAATGCAGGGAGTGCGACAGACAGGACAGTGCCTGAAATAATTGTCAGATCTGAAGTTGGAGACAAACCAATGCTACCAATGGGGGTAAGGGCACACCCAAGCTCACACCGCTGGAACCTCAAATGCCTCCATACTTGGGTAAATAAGTGTGTGTGGCATAGTGTCAGAGAAGGACGGAAACACCAACACAGCTGTTCTGCAGGTTTGGAAGCGGGGTGAGGAGCCAGCGAGGGGGTAGAGTGGCAACCCTAGGGACTTGGAGGCAAGATTCACAATGTCTTGTGGAGTAGAGCAGAGAGAAGGATGAGTTTGTCACCTGTGTGGGAACCACTCTTTTCTCCAATGGTAAGGGAGATCCGTTTGATTTGCCTGCACCAGTGAACTTCTTGCCAGCCTTTTGGTGGAAGCCAGAGTGGTGTTTCCTGCTTAGTCCTCCGCTCAAACTGTCTACCGCTGCTGTTGGGAAGCTGGGTGAACAAATGCCTCACCCTGATTACCTGATGGGCTCCAGGTGTGATCAATGCCATGTGCCAAGTGGCTGAAACACATCAACTGGATAGAACTCTCCTTCTATCACCTCCCACAGCCTGAGTCTGGGGTTCCGCCCCCTGTGCTGGATTGGCTCCTTTTCCCTTGTTTTCCACAGTAGCCACTGTCACCTGCAGGTTATAAAAAAGTAAGTATAATAAATCAGGGTTGAATGGTTAGAATTTCTCCAATACGTTGTTTATTAACTTACCAAGAAGCCAGCCATCAAGTACAGCGCCTGCCTGTATTCTGTCCCCTACACTGCTATGAGTCATGTGTTGAGTCAGGCGATTGTGCACCCACATTTGTACGGACCATGTTGGAGTCACATATGACTTGGACGTTATTCAAACGCACATGCTTTTGATTAACATAGACATTTGTCTTCATTTGGAGCCCTTATAGAAATATGAGAAAAATCAATTTCACCAGTTAGAACATTGCTGCAAATTGCCTTTTAATGTTGGCATGTTCTTCAACAGTGTAAGGAAATCTGAGTAGTCGTATTAATAATGCCATCCAAGATGGCAGGCATTATTGCATTCAGGTATGGATGCGATATCCCAGACCTAAGGATATTTAACATAATTGTATTATCCCCAAAAAGGGTTTTAGGCAGAAAGGTAATCAAAATCATATCAACCTGTCGACTTATTCCCGCTGGGTGAAGCCAGTTGCCAGAAACCCCAGAGTGGTCAGTGCTTGTATGTGTACCGGGATGGCGCAGTTCCATCTGGTTGGTCTGTCAAAAAGCTGGACCCAGTTCAGCACATAGATCCAAGAGCATGGCTCTAGGGAATCTAAATCGGCTTATCAGCCAGTCATCATCATGGGCCAGGAAATCGTCATAGTACCTAAACACTTGTTTCTTCCTAATGCTCCCATTCACATAGTCCTCTGGCAGTGCCAGTGCATCCATCATGCAGCGTTACGCACAAGTGTCCCTGCGTTATTTATATGTTTTCAGCAATCAGACTGATTGCTTCACACCTTGCCAAAATGATCGTGTTAACCCCCAACCTGGATATCATTTCAAAATTGAAGTTTGATAGGTGGATATAATGTATTTGTTTAAGGTCTAATGTGTTGGATCTGGCGGTATCTAGATTTGCGCCATGAAGGCTGAGTTTGTGTGGCACACAGAGCACACTGGAGACACGGTCTGATTGTAGCATCGGATAGTTGTTTTCACTTTGTGTATGTGTACTTTCTGTCCCTATCAAATAAACCATAAAGTTGTGTTCACTCCAGCGATTTTACACACAAAAAATGAAAACAAAAGTAATACTTGGTGATATATGCACGGTATTAAAAGATATTATTGTAAACTATTGGCGCTCTCTTCTGCAATTCTTTAATGCTATTGTATGTGATCTTCGATTTCTACAACCGATGATGATCATTTTAACAGCTGCAGTGCGCTCCTCAGCTGACCACAAGTGTCAGTAGTCTGGCCCTGTCCTCTTGTATCTTTGGCTTGTATATTTTACAATTGCTCATATCTTTTACAGGTGCTCATGGAAAAGTTATGGCTCATGAGCACAAGCACAAATAACACTGCTCGTTTAATGTGTATGATATATTGGATCTATAAGTAACGTGTGATATGAAGTGAAATTAAATGTGTGAGAGGCATCATTATACATGTAATGATGCAATCTGGGTTTAATTCACCACCTCACCATCTATGATGCCAATTTCCAATTCCCATTTCAAATTGTACATAGCCTGCTTAATGCCAGTAACGTAATAAACGTTGACATAGCCCATACCACGATCTTTCCCTAAACCTAACCAAGTATTTTTATTGCCTCAACCTAATAAAGTACTTTTGTTGCCCAAGTAAGCCTAAAAACGAAGTAAACCTACATTGGAAGTTTATTTTGAAAAGGCATGTAAGGAGAGGAAACTGACACGCAATTCCCTGACACATTCAAAACTGATGCTACTGTAGAGGTGTACCTCTACGCAACGGTAAAGAGTTTGAAGCGCAGGGCCACTGACCAAGTGTCGATGTTTGCAAAACATTCTCATCCCAACTCGTGACTAGTCACGCCCTTTGGCGTCACTTTAGGATTAGGCAACAAAACCACTATAGTTAGGTTTCAGAAAGAACTACATGGTAGAGCTTAAAACTACTATGTTTTTTCAGTGAAAATGACACTTAACATTGTGAACATGGGAGACGAACAAACAACTGATTGTAACGTGACACACGGGACACAAATAGCAGTCTCCTGGATGAAAGCCTTGTGTTTGTTGGAATCATCCACCTCACCTCCCACCCGCCCGGTGTGTATCTTTTCACTCTTTAAACTACGTCACCACACTCCCGGCGCACTTTATCGGATCATTTACTATTACTGCGGATGGGTTTACATTGTAGTTAATGGAACGCGTTTCATACCGGCACAAAAGGGTGCTTTGTGCGGCGGCACCGAATGCCGACAGTCGTGACAAAGCCTGGGTGTTTAATGCCCTGCGAATGAGAACGTGCTGATATCCGACACGTCGGGAGTGAGAATGTGTTGACTTGTAGGGAGCCGGTGCTCATGGTCCGGTAGTCTGAGATGTGTTTCCCCAGCTTCATCTGCTGCCTCATGTAAGCATGCTGCATCCCATTACTTAAAAAAAATATTAAGAAATGGGATAAGTAAAAGTACCACTATTTTTGTAAACATGTGCATGTTTGCCGTCCAACAATACAGAGGTTGTCAGCAGCTGTAACTAAGGGGGACGGGGCGCAGCAAACAGTCAAATACCCATCTCCCAGCTTATTTTGATTACTAGCCCCTGCTGTTTTCCAATTCCCACACATTCTTCTGTTCCAAATACGCTGCCCTCAGAGGTACCTCTTTCCTTCCTCTCACAACTTCCTGTCCCTCTGTCTATAATCTGTCACCTGCGGTATGAAACTTCGCCTTCACTCATGATACTTTACACTTTTCAACTCCTCTCTTCCTCCCCGCGTTTCCTGTCATTGGTCCTTTATTCCACTTCTCACCTCTCTGCTCTTTTTTCGTCTCGGCTCTATCACAGCCTTACCTTCACACCCGACAGGGTTTTGATATTTTCTTTTCCCTTTTTCTCTTTGCTACAACTTTTTCCTTTTTACTCTTTTTTTCTCACTTGTAATGTCATTGGTTTGATGCCCCGCAACCCAGGCTTTGGAAAAAGTGAGATGAGCAAGTGAGGTGCAGAGAAACAACAGCACCAGGATGCATCCGGCAAAGGGAGCTCTCTCAGAGTTCCATTACAGTTCTCTGGACTGTGTGTGTGTGTGTGTGTGTGTGTGTGTGTGTGTGTGTGTGTGTGTGTGTGTGTGTGTGTGTGTGTGTTTGTGTGTGTGTGTTTGCACATGTCTTCATCTGAACAATGTGTGTGTTTGTGAGTCTCTGCATGTGGGCAAGTTTGTGTGCTTGGAATTATGGTTGCCCTTGAGATAGAAGTCAACCTTTGAAGCTGCAAACTGCCTCCATAAGCACCCCTAAAGTGGCTAAAAAGAACTGTTTGGCAAACTATTTCCACAGTACTGACAGAGAGTAAACCTAGATAAAAATGTGTGCTTTTTAAGCTGAGATGACATCTGTAGTTTTCGGTGCAATAAACCAACTATAGCTTGTGCTGGTGGATTATTGGAGCTTTGCATTGCATATATCGATTAGGGCTGTCAATCGATTAAAATATCTAATCACATGATTATCCATAGTTAATCCTAATTAATCGCTAATTAATTGCAATTTTTTGTATCTGTTCAAAATGTACCTTAAAGGGAGATTTGTCAAGTATTTAATACTCTTTTCAACATGGGAGAGGGCACATATGCTTGATTTATGTAAATGTATGTATATATTTATTATTGGAAATCAATTAAAAACACAAAACAATGACCAAAAACTGTCACAGGTACTGCATTTAGCAAAACAAATATGCTCAAATCAAAACATGGCAAACTCAAGCCCAAGAGCAACAACAGATGTCAGTGTGCTGACTTGACTATGACTTGCCCCAAAGTGCATGGGATTAGCATAAAGTAGGCATGTATGTAAAGGGGAGACTCGTGGGTACCCATAGAATCCACTTTCAGGTCAAGGGACCCCTTTGAAAAAGGCCATGCCAGCTTTTCCTCGACAAAATTTAGCAAAAGTTTGGAGCCTTATTTAGCCTCCTTCACGACAAGCTAGTATGACCAATGGACCAATGGATTCCTTAGGTTTTCTGTTTTGATATGATGCAATGAGGATTCACTCTTTTAAAACTGAGCCTGCCACAACCTAAAAATCGCAAGTTGCATTAATCTGTTATTGCGTTAACTTTGACAGCCCTAATATTTATCTATTTCCCAGATTGTGTTTAATTACACTTTTGAGTTTTGCAGCATTGATGTAGAATTTTAGATTTAGAAAAGAGTGCTGCAAAATTGCTGAAATGTTCAATTTACAAAAATAGTAACTTTTTGAGGTGGTCAATACTCCCACATCCTTTTTTCATGACATTAACCACTTCTTTGAACTCAGCGAAAAGAACTAGCTTTCCATGAGTTTCAAAGCTTGCTTCTGTTTTTTACACACGCGTGGGTTAGAGATCATCGCAGCTTTTTTCTTTGGTCATTTCTGTCCAAACTTTAGCCATAGTCAGTCGAAATTGTATCTTGGGACCTCAGATACACTGGCCATCTCTACATAGAGAGAGCACTTCCAAGTGACAGACAGGCAAAAGGAGAAAGAGGAAATTGATCAACCACCTGGACGTCTCTGAAAAGCTCCCTTTGAATTCTTAAGGTATCGTTTTGGTCTCTTCACCTCTCTAGAATACATTGGCCTCTTCGGTTACCTGCTCTTATTTCGAATGGAGGCTAGTGTTTGGTCTGTCATAAAGGTAGGTGTCCCTGAGGTGTCTCAGACAATTGACTGTTCTTTTCTCCTCAGTAGAAATAAAGGCACAGCAGGTACTGTTGAGAGAGTCAAATAAATTAAGATGTATTTATATAAGAAATAAAAAGTAGGACAAAAGTAAGTCTTTAGACAACCTGTTCTGGGTTGACCTGCAGATACAACTTGTTTTCACGAAAAGGTGTATAAATGTAAATGCCACAACAATGCACAAGGCATTTAGCGTGCAATAACTATGTCTTTCTTGATATCTGCGTGTCTTTTGTTCGTGGTTTGTCCTGTACTGATTGCTATGTGAACCCATCCACATTGTTGACCAATGTTTTTTTTTGTAAGTTACGATAGCGACATTTGTCATGTGACGATTGTTACATATTTTTATTGACGTTTGGGATGTGTTTTCTGTAGTTGTGTCACGTTGTTTCCGTACGTGTTTTACCTAGTTTACATACTTATTTTAAGCCCAACCATGAACAACAATTAAAATGCAGCATAGAATACTGGAGGACTCTGCCCCTATCTATGATTGGCAGAGTAAATGCCATTTAGATGGCTCTTTCAAAATTTGCCAGCTGAATTTTTTCAGAAGCTACAAACAATTATTTTAGATTTTATTTGGGGCCAAAAAAAACACAGATTATCCAAAAGACATTTATTCAGGCCCGCTTTGGATGGTGGTCTGGGTCTTCTAGTATTTGAAGATTATTACTGGGCAGCCAATGCTAGGGCACTGGCACACTGGCAATGGGGTTCTGCAGACCACGAATCGCTCAATTCTGCCTCCCTCTGGATAAAACTGGAGCCTATGTCTTTAATAAAACCATATGCCTCATAATCCTCCTTACTCTGCACTAATCATGCATCTGCTATTAAATCAGAATTTTTTGTGAATTTCTGACAACAAAACTATGCCTTGCTTAGTCAAATTAAAGATATCTACAAAGTCCCTAGTATTTTGATGTATATTATATACCATTTTGCCACAACCATGCCTTTACGCCAGCATTGCTGGACAATACATTTGCGGTATGGTGTGTAAAAGGGCTGAAGTGCATAATGGACTTTTATTTAGTTATATGCAATTTAGGCGCTTAGTGAGGGAAAACATTCCCAATTTTGAGTCAACTTGTGAGAGACACACTTTTTTAGAATTGCTTTCTCTTTCACCAGAGAGTAGGAAGCGTATCTCCAAATTTGTGAACTATTTCTCTAAAGATTCTGTATCTGCTAACTGTAATAAGAAGGCTTTGGAAAGGGAAACCAATGCTGTGTTGCCTGATAAACTATGGAAGACTGCACTCTCCCGTATTCATAGTTCAATAAATAGCAAACATAGGTTAATTCAGTTCAAAGACATTCACCGTTTTCATTATTCTAAAGTCATGTTACATAAATTGTACCCCTCTGTATCTCCGAATTGTGATAAATGTAAATCAAATGATTATACATTTATTTTGGGACTGTCCATTAACTTATCAGTTTTGGTCAAGAATTTTCTTTTTTTCTGGGGTTTATCAAAGAATTCTCTCCTGACTTGTCTCTTTTTGGATCCTCAGTGGACAAAACAAAAAATGTATTCTCATAGACTGGAAGACACCAACTCCACCATGCTTCAGAAACCAGTTGCATGAATTGGTCTCAGTTATAAATGTAAATGTGTGTGGGTGTGCGAGTGTAGGTGTGTGAATTTTCAGGTTGTGTTTTGTGTTTGGTTTATATGTTCTCATTAAAATTTGTCAATAAAAATAATATAGAAAAGAAAGAAGGTGCCTGCCCTTTTCCAAACAGTTTCCAATGACGGCTTCACAGATTGTTATATGTAACAAACCATCTGGCGTGTTAGATTTTGTTACCCTCGGCTCTATTTAAAACTGTATCCTAAGCGTTTTGTAAGCTGTTGGGCCTTACTGTCTTTTAAGCAAGGCCTACTGGCATTATCTATTTTTCTGTGTTAGCCGCAGAGAACAACAACCTTGCAATATTCAGATGATATAAATATCCTTAAAATCTGACACAGGAGTGAACCCTGGTTAAAGCCAATATAAGCGCAGAGGCCTGCTTTCTTATCTTGTTGCTTTCGTTGTAGTACTGCTTCCTGCTCGGTGAGAGTCTGAACTTTAGGTGCTGAGAACAAAAGTATTTGTTCCTTTTACTCTGGAGGTTGTATAACTGCTGATACACAGTAATGCTTCTTCATCCTCTCTATCTGTCTCTCCCTCTCTCTCCCTCCCTCTGTATATATCTCTCTCCCTCGTGGTTGGAGTTTGACCTGAGGGTTTTCTCTTTGCAGCATGCTGAGGTTCTGATTGGAAGCCAGGATAACTCCAGCCCTCCCACCGTCATTTCGTGCTGAAATCAGGCGGATTGACACTGAGAGGGTCATCCTTGTGTATTTGTAACTGTATGTGTGTGTGTCTGTCTGTACAGTTGTGTGAATAGCTATGGAACTCTGCTTTACAGAAGGCATACACAGACATAAATATACGTGCAAAAGCACATACAGGTCACTTAAATGGAGAAATTCCAGTCTTGAAATTGTGTAAATCGTGATTAGCAATCTTCGTCGTTCAACACATTCCAGGAGTTTTGTGATTTACTCTTTCCCTCAAACAGATAAAGCTACAGTTGTTAATCACACTTTCCCAGATACTTTGCCACGACCACATTAGAAAATGCCTGAGATTGTGGCATTCAATACTAGTACAGTGGGTAAGGGCAACAATGACAACACTAAGTATAACAAAAAAGTAGTGAGCACAGAGCTGAAAATTTCTTGTCTCTCCATTTCATTTTACAGCTATTTTAGATTGTCTTTTGCTTTGCGCACTTTTCTGATTTCTGCACATGAAAAGCTTTAAAAAATATTTTCAGTTTTTGTCAACTGTCTTTATGATGTTTTTGTAATATAATTTTTAATGTACAGTAATAGGAGCACAGTCAAGATGTGAGCGTTGCACGTATTCATGTGTCCAGGCAGGTCTCATACACTGTTCGTAACTATACCTACGACAAGTAATGCACTGTAATTTGTGTATATTCCATAAAAATCAATTTGTGTGTAAGTAGCATAATCGTGAACCAGGAAATATAAATAGTGGCAAATGCCGGGCCAAAAATCACCAAATTTTGCCCAGGAGACCGGTGTTCGTGTCTCGTGTGAAACCAGAAGTCAACGTCGATTTATATGTCACGTACTTAGGAAACACTACTTCCAGAGTTATTTTAGGCCAAACCACGATTTTTTCCTATGCTTACCTGAGTAGTTTTCTTGCCTAAACCTAACTAAGAAGTTTTGTTGCGTAATCTGTACCAAGTTTTTCTTTTCCTAAACCTAACCAAGCAGTTTTTTTACCTAATCCTAACCAAGTCGATCTTTTCCTAGACCTAACCAAATAGTTTTGTTGCCTAATCCTAACCATTGTGTTCTGGTGTACAGAGGCTGCGGTTATTGGAGAGCTGTTATAATGCTTTACATTAATGCAAAATGATGTGATGGTTGAGGCTAGCAGATAGAAATGCAGATGAAGCCAATAATCACATGGTAGCTCAGTATCTATTTCTTGTCACCGTCTGTAATAGTTACCGTAGTTGAGAAATAATACTAAATGTTCCTCTTTCTTTGTGCAATCATCGCCAACAGCCATTTCCCTCTCTCTCTTTTTTCGTTGTAAAGTGTAATTTTCCTTTAAGCAGTCACAGATTAAAGTTGTACCTTTCTCCGCTGCCACTCAAACGTCAACTCAGCCAACAGGAGTTATACGACACCACAATAACGAGTTACCATTGTGTTTCCTTGATAGCTTCCATTGTCTACCTTTCCCCTTCTCATCAGAAGGAAGGAACCAAGGGAGACGAGGAAAGCAAAGGAAAAAAAAAAAGGATGGGGGGGCTCATTACAGTTTAGGGGATTGCTGTCTTTCTATCTGTCTCTCTCTATCCCTTGATTTTTAAATCCCTCACGCTTGCCCTCGTCCAGCCCCCCTTCTTGTTAGCAGGACAGGCTTTGTATTACATTGACATGTTGACGCATGTGCGCGCGGGTGTATGCACGTTAGGCAAAGGGAACAAAAATGTACGCGATCTTACAATATCACACGTGTGCAGGGGGAGCCATCTTCCCAAACTGGCCCTGATGGCTTCCCTCATTCCAAAAGCAATCAGGGACACTGTGGCTTCCTCCCTGTCTCTCAATCACTCCCTCCATCACTAATGTAATTTGTCATTAGCAGGACGAAGAAACTTTTAATTGAGTCTCAACTGTTTGGGAGCAGATGACAACTCCTTCCTCATCTCATTTGGTGTGTTTTTGTTTGCTTTGCTTTTGTTTTGGTATAAAAGAATAACTTTTGTTTTTCTTCATATTTGATTATCCCTTCGTGGTTGTGCACGTGCGTCTGTACGTGTGTGTATCTGTGTGTGCGTGTGTGTTCGTTATGCCCAAATGTGAATCCATGCGTGCACACTTGTTTTCAGAGTTGAGAATCTCCGGCTGCTTGTCCTGTTTTGACCTCTCCAATTAATTTCACCATTAAAGCCAGATCTCAAGGTGAATTGCAGAGATTCACAAAAAGGTCAGTGCACCGCATTTATGTATATTCAACAAAATTTTAATTAAGCAACAGTCATTAAAAATGCACATGGTGTGGTGGCTGCTCAGGGGGGTTGAGTGTGGGTTGAGAATGGCATAAAAAATTTACTGTTTAAAGCCATCTGAGCGGAAGTAATTTATTGTCAGTCGCAATCATGAGCAGCAGCTAGAAGTACCTAGTGGGAAATGTGGGAAAAATGCACTGTTTGCGTGGAAATGTCACATATATGTGAAAGAACATGAATCATTTATCGTGCTCACTTATTATGCTCTGTAAGAAATTATTAAGTACTAGTTAACGGCTAAAAACAAGAGCTGGAATTAGGCTCCAATTTGACATTTTTCTTTTAAGTTTCTCTTTGTTTGGTCTGGACATAAGTAAATCTTAAACATGAGCCCAGTGACACATCAATGAAAGCAGCTGCATTTGATCATGTTTCTGTTTTAAGTGCCAGTTGGCCGAGGGTGCTACAGGCAGAACTAGGCCTTTGTAACATACATATACTTAACCTAAAATTTAGATCATAATTAACTTTGTCAGTTTGTCATCTTGCCATGCTGGCTTCCTCGTTGTGTGTTGATGTGTGTTTTGTGTTATGTTGTAGTGTAGTCCTAAAGCGTTATGGGGAAATGCCCTGTAGACGGTTTTGTGGGTCGTGTCTAGAAGGCAAATTGTGAAACTCTCGCAAGATGGTTAAGGTTATAGACATTGAACTCCATTATTTACGGTAAGGCATTGATCTTGAATGGTTAACGCTAGGCATTGACCTCAAATGTTTAAGGTTAGGATAGGTCGTCTGGCAGCAAGTGTCGCAATAGTTTTTGCAAGCTTTCGCAATGTGGGGGTTACCTTTTAGACACGACCAGTTTTGCCGCAACCCGTTCGCACAAAAAGACGTATAAATGCCACAATAATGTGCAAAGTGTTTAGCGTGCAATAAGTACACCTTTCTTGATTTCTGCATGTCATTTGTATGCCATGCATTCTGTACTGACTGCAATGTAAACGCATGTTTGATGTTTTTTCCGTATTTGGGTTATGTTGTTTCCGTACATATTTTATTTAGTTTCCGTACATATTTTAAGCCCCATCATGACGTTTTCCCTTACCCTAACTAAATGGTTTTCTTACCTAAACCTAACTACGGACGTTTGCGTGGCGTACAAATGACACAAAAAAAGGCTGAAATATGTACTGTTATTTCTACGCCTTCCTGTGGACTGGGTTGTTTCACGTAACCTGACCCGCCAGATGGTTTGTTACACAGAAGCCATCATTGGAAACTGTTTGGAAAAGGGCAGGCACTTTCACAAAATACATGGAAAGTCAATCTGTCAATCAAACTCTCTCACTCGGGAAAAGAGCAAAATCATTTTTGCCATCGAGAAAAGCCTTCAATGACATTCTTTACCCTTCTTTCAGTGAAGAAACAAGTTCTGATGTAACTGATGCTATTGCAGCATCTACGCTGTTCTCTTCAGGAACCACCATTGTTGTTTAGAACTAACAGTCGTCTCTCCGTGTCACCTCAGACACACATCTAAGCCACGCCTGTAGCTGCCAGTAGCTCCTCACAGAACACTGATTAGGACGTGATCTGGCTTGCCGGACACAAACTCATTACTTGCTGCCGTGCAAGGTAACTTTTCACTCACAGTCTCATAAAATGCATCTCATTATTTTTTTGTATTGACGTGTATTGTTGTAATTTTCATTTGGAGCCAGTTGTATCGCTACATCGCTGAGGTCCATTAAAAATATAATAACCAAAAGACCAATTATATAGCTGCAGTTTATGTGATGTATCCAAAACAAACCGAGCAGCTGATGATGTTAGAGTATAAACACAAATACTGAAGTGAAAGAAAACATATGAGGAATGAAAACAACATACATTATGTATCTCTGCTGATGCACCTTCTGCTATATAAACACCCATAACAGGTTTGAAAGATTAGATAAGTAGGCACAAAGTGCTGCATGATACTAAAAAGCGAGCAGGTAAAAGGGAAAAGAAAAAGCAATGAAAATTGAGGTGGCTCAGAGCACAGGAGGAGCTGTATTCAAAGGTTTCACTTGTTTTCTTCTGAGAAAATTGCCACTAAACACTGGGATAATCTCTCACCTTAGAGATGTCTCTGAAAGAGGAAGATGGTAACCTGCTGCCTCCGGCTGTGACCTGCCACACTGTTGCAAGTAACATTTGGTCTTTGATACTAATGATCGTTGTATTACTCTGTAGATGTACACAGTCTTTTTGAGACTCCAGCGTGTACTTCACTTTACCATTTCGTTCTTTGCCTTTCTCTGCTGGTGGATTTTGAAGGCCCTCTGCACTAAAAATCTCTCTCCATGTCAGCAAAAAGCTTTGTCAGGTCCTCAAATATTTGCTGGAGCATGGAGGAAGTTTTTGGTTTCTTGTTTCCTGGTGGCTGATGAGGAGACAAAGCACAACACCTGCCATTGGTGAGATCCTGCTGGGATATTAATTTGAGTGATCAGGCACAGCGTAATTCCCCCCACCCTGAAAACGTAAATGAACAATCAAACATTTTGGGAAAGTTGGGGGCTTGAGGGCTGTTGTTTCACTCAAAAGCACAGTGACATGGGATAGGTATAGAATGTGTTCAGCCTAGCTTAACATGAAGACTAAAACAGCAGGACATTGTTAGTATAGCTCCATCAAAAGTTAAAACAAAATATTCCTTCCAACAATTACAAACCTGTCATTTTCCATCGTAACACACTTCACACATTTCAAAAGTCTAAAATCTAGGTACAATTTCATACACCTTAATTACAATCTTGGTTTTCCTGGGCTACGTGTAAATCACGGCCTGACTCCAGTGCAGCGGCTGGTGGTAATGCACCTGAAGTTACTCAGCAGGCTATTCTCATACAATGTAAAAGTATTACACTGTGATTTGTACACAACCCACTTAATCAATTTGTATATAACGGGTCAATCAATTTGTACGTAATCCACGTAATTATGAGCCAGGAAGGGTGACGTAACATATGTAGTCAGCGTTGACTTATTTGTCACATAACTTCCATACTTAAGTAACGCCACTTCCATAGTTATTTTACCCAAACGTTGACTTATTTGTTGCGTAACTTCCATACTTAGGTAACGCCACTTCCGTAGTAATTTTTCACCAAAACCTCGATCTACCACAATCTTTTCCTCAACCCAACCAAGTAGTTTTGTTGCCTAAACACCACAGGGGTTTGCACAGGTGCACTGATCGCTGCACATTTGCAGGAAAACACACGGAAAATAACAAAATTATTTTTTGTAATACAAACCGTTGTATGAGGATACGTTAACACAGGCAACTCATGACTAATATCAAACAAATCATAACTTTTGAATTGTAGCAGTTTATTTAAAACAGTTCAGTTTAGCTAGGTTGCTAATAATGCTTATGCATGAACATACACAAACTTGTGGAGAACTCGCACGGATAGTCTACAAGCGAAACAAAGGTTTGAGCAATTCTCCAATTAGTCTCTAATGCTTCTTGGATGCTGTCACACATGAAGTGGCTAAGTGTAAATGGGGTATGACTTACGTATTACATCTTCTTCATTTAACACAAGCAGAAAGTTAAATAGTGACTAGTTTAGGGGCAGTTACACAATGGTCTTTTCAGTTGGCTGATGATCCCGGTCTTCTCTGTGTTCCTGGTTGGTGCTGGATGTTCATTATTCATCAAAGATAGCACATCACTGATGGTGCCATGAAGTAGAGCGCTGAATCGGAAGCAGGTCCACACAGAACACAAATGTTGTAGAGGCAATACTGTTTGCCTTTGGATGATAATGAATTACTGATTGGCTATTATTTATTAATAGGTTATGAATTGGCAAATTGCCAGAACATTCACAGGTTATATTGTATGTGAAAAGCTTATTTCTGTCTTTCTCTCTGTCAGATTCTCTCTATTTCAGTCTCAGGCATGCTGCACTGTATGTGAAGTACGTGTGCATATACTTACATTATAGGTCACTTGTTCTTGTGTGACAGCTGTGTGACCCCGCCGGCATTATCACACCAAGATTGCCACGGTTGATGACAGCTTAAATCATCAGATCCCCGATGAAAACAGCTAATTGTGCTGTTCAGAACAAATCATTTGTATCAAATCCCACTGGCTTACTACACAACTTAGGCAATGACACCTCGTGCATCAAGCGAGCTTTGATTTTCTCTCAGTACCTGTGTAGTTATTGTAACTCCGAGCAAATTCAATCAATTCTCCCTCGTTGCTGCGTGAATTGATGGCTCTTTAATATCCACATTTCCCATTTACCTCACAGCTTCAAACATGCAAGTAAAGGAAAACAGATGCACACAGGAAAATACACAAAGCCACAAGCAGACAGACCACACACACTCCCTTGGGATTCCATTAAAAGTCATATTTTTGTTGGATTGTATGCCTGATTGTTACAGCAGCTCAGCCTAAGAAGTACACCGAAAATTGCAAGCAAGATAGAGGACAGAAGGTAACTATAGGAGGTAGGAAATAGCTCGCTGCGTGTGTGTGTTTGTGTCTGCGTGTGAGAGCGTGCATGCTTCGATAATGGTATTTCTGGATATATCCCAAGTTATTACTGTAAATCAGGCGGGCTTTCAAGACCTTTAACACAAAGTAACAGTCCCTAACAGCAGCCCCAGGCTGCCATATAGAAATTACATGAATATGGATTAGAGAGAAAAATGGGATGGAGGGGAATGAGGGATAGATGGAAGGATCGAGTGAGGAAGAGGAAGAGAGAGACGGAGGAAGACAGAGAATTATTAGGATAGAGAGGGAGATGGTGCGGAAAGTGAGAGAAAAATGCAGCGGAATGGGGATGGACAGACTGAAGGGTGGAGGGAGGTTAAATCGGAGAGTGGTGTTTGATAGAGGTGTAACAGCGTGAGGTGGGTAAGAGGGCCGGGTAGAGAATGTGTAGGTGAAAGGGTAAGCCGGGGCCAACGTTTGGAATGGAAGTGATGGAAAAATGGGGGGTAAAAAAAAGAAAAGAAGAGCCATTTCACATTAAGGGTCTTTCACCACAAGTGCACCACTTCCACCCCTGGCCCTCTGGCTGAGGCTCACAACAGTCTGCACTCATATGCAAACCAGGGAAATTTATGGAAATGACTGGTCCAGTGTGGACTTAAAAATAGGATTGGCTCTCCAGTGTGCTCATGAATCATGCATCCTTTTTCAAGTCACAGACTTTAACTAATGGGTCATTGTGAAGAAAGGACCCTCATTTGGCACTGCGCTATAGATTATGATTATTTCAAAAGCATGTGGTGGCCTTAACACAGGAAAACAGAATTCTACAAGGCCAACCTCTACAGGTAATCTATGCATGTTATGGAATTTAAACGTGCTGCACTTAAAGGAATAGTTCAACATTTTGGGAAATGTGCTTGTTTGCTTTTTTTTCTCACACATATTATGTAAAACATATGCGTCAAGCTGTAGTCAGGAAATGTAGGTTTTTCATGTGTCCTTTTAGTCACCCTGGCAGCAGGATAGTCAGTTGGTCCACCACTCTGGTCCAAAATAAAATATCTCGACATTTATTGAATGGATTGTCATTAAATGTTGTACTTTTCACCTGTCAAGGGCCCAAAAATCCCCTTCCTACACCGTGTCCTTACTGAATCTGTTATACAGTTATACAGCACTTCTGTTACATCATGTAAACAAACCACACAGGCTACCTATCAGCTGTACACTCGAGATCCGACTGGAGATGTAACCACTTATCTTCCTTCGTTTGTTCTTTTCAAACACACGTTTAATATTGTGATATTTACTGGAAATGACTTTCAGCTCTCTGGCAATCTCCCTCCAGCCAGCTGCCACCTTATTTAGATATTGTCGGGAAATGAGGAGTTATTGTATACATAACTCCTCATTTCAACTTCACCAATCAGCCGCTCCTGGTCTATTGAGGCGATTTCAAGGCGAGCGACAGGAATAAATAGAAACAGCTGGGCGTGTGACAAAAGTTCAGCTCAAAATGGCGTGCCACGTCGCGCCGTGACACTCACAGTTAGGACATTCCAATAAATAAAGAACATGTCTCTTAAGCATTGTTGTTCATGACTTGGCAGAGCACCATACCTGCAGGATAAACTTCTAATGGGTGAGTCCTGGTTTCTTTTTGTCATTATGGAGTGGGATCAGAGATTTAATTGTTGATTCATATGTTGGAAAATGTACGCCTACTGAAATCTGTGTCTGTGATAACATTTGGCTGCTGAGTTCAGCGCAGGATGTTAAGTTAGCGTTGATATATTTGGCACTCCGGCTGCTGTCCGTGGTGCTGATCTAAGGCTGGTTTGCAGTATGAGAGTTGCATGGTGAGCCTCTCCATGGTGGCATAGCAGATGCCTGCTTTGCAATTGTCTGGAGTGGTTGTATGTATGTGCATGTGTGCACATGAGTGTGCGCACTTACATTTGGGGCGAGGGCCAAAGAAAAAAAATTGCACCGGGGCCAATCACATTTATGTTACGCTGCAGACTGTACAGTATATAGAAGCCCTACTGTTACCACCCGGACGGCAATACAGCTACACCAAATGTCTTTTCCCGGCGGAGGAGAGCTGCTCGC
>CAKAKQ010037562.1:0-12512 GCA_916700675.1 Helicolenus avius
CTGCAGCAGAAACCGGAGGGGGAAAACAAGGCAGCAGATCGCCACACGGAGCCGTGTAAAGACACGGGTACCACGAAGTACATGCGCTCGTGGCATGATGTACCCATTTACACATCAAACATGACTACATCCCTGGAAACATCTCACTGCGCATGTGTCCTAACCCAGTTATTTCTGCAGCTCCCCTGAATAACACAGATCCCTGCTGTTTGTCTCTTTTGCTTTCGATGTGTCATACTGTCATCTTGGTCTCCTTATGATGTGTTCACTGCCTTCCTTCTAGCATTTGACAATTTTGTCATGTAGCGTTCCTCTTTTCTCATGCAAGGACTTCAATTCAGATATTTTTGTCTCTCTTTTTTTAATTTGGATTTGGTCTAATCTATAAAATCACAAAATGATGGCTGTAATCATCCTGTAAGTGGCGTACAGGTGCAAATGTTATGTACAAAGTGTTGCTTGAATATTTTGGCATAGTTTTCGACACTTGCAATTTGCTGCGTATTAATTAGGGCTTTCAAAGTTAACACAAATTTGCTTTAACGCCACACATTTTTTAACGCATTAAAGCAACTTGCGATTTTTAGGTTGTAGCGGGCTCAGTTTTAAAGCTAGAGTGAAGATACTGGCATCACAGGGAACTAGAACAACTAAGGAATCTATTGGTACCAACCATGTAATACTAGCTTGTCACGAAGGAAGCTAAATAATGCCCACTTTATGATAATCACATGCAGTTTGGTGCAAGTCATAGTCAAGTAGGCACACTGACACACTGACAGCTATTGTTGCCTGTTGGACTGCAGTTTGCCATGTTATGATTTGAGCATATTGTTTTATGCTAAATGCAGTACCTGTGAGGGTTTCTGGACAATATCTGTTATTGTTTTGTGTTAATTGATTTCCAATAATAAATATATACATACATTTGCATAAAGCAGCATATTCGTCCACTCCCATGTTGATAAGAGGATTAAATACTTGATAAATCTCCCTTTAAGGTTAATTTTGATAAAGATAAAAAATGTGCGATTAATTTGAAATTATCACTATTAATCATGGACAATCACGCAATTAATCACGGTTTAGTATTTTAATCGATTGACTACCCTAATCTGAAAACATTTTACGCGAGAAATAGGCATTACAGTAACAGAATATTGATTCATATTTGATCAGCGCTGCCTAGTTTGACCATTTGATCGGAGTTTGTGAGTGATTGACAGCTGCCTCCATTGAATGAACAGCCAATAGGAACGCTTTCTCTCTCTTTGAAATGACCTGTGACCCAAAACAGAGCCATGAGGAGGTGCAGAAGTCTAGTTTTCTCTCAGAACACTTGAATTATAATATGCTTTTAGCCCAAAGATGCCAAAATCATTGCTGCTTTTTTGCACTTGATTTGGATTTGGTCCAACCTATAAATTCATATATGAAAGTATTGCTTGAATATTTTGGCATAGTTTTCGACACTTGCTATTTTGCTGTGTAATAATACAAAATCGACTTTGGAAAATATATGTTTAACGCTGATTCAGTCTTTTTCTCTCATGTTTTCTTCCAGGAGATTTTCAAAATAAAACAAATTAGTCGATTCTATCTATCTATATGCTATTTATTCCCTATTTACAAGAAGAAGAAGAAGAAAAAAACACCCGGTCTTTGTGCTGCTCGTGGTAAATAAAAACATAATAAAAAGATCTTTTCATCATCACCATCAACATCATCAACATCACCTTCATTGTTAATATCAGCATCACGATCTTAGCATCATCATACGTAGCATTGCTGTTATGAGTTTGCATTGTCATGCATGCATGAGCATTCAAAGGGTCATGCTCGTCAGTCATTCCATGTCATTGGCACTTGGTGGTTCAAAAATGGTGGTGGGGGGAGGGGGATGGGGGGGGGTGCTCAGAGGGGGAAACAAAAAGGTCTCGTTGCCTGCAAAGAGGTGAGGATCTACTGGATGTTAGAGCGGTGTGGTGGTTGTGGTGGTAGAGATCATGCAGATGAGTAGAAGTGTCAAACAGTCCCGGACCAGGCTGACCGAAGGCATTTTGGGACCAAGATCACTGACCTTCCAGCTGGAGTCAACGAATAAAATGATCTGAGTGCCAAGATGCTTCGGGAGCCCCAGCCCTGCTCTTTTGGTTGAATCTCAGTGATTTTACAGTTGGGAACAGTTACAGTGGTATCATTGTAGAAGTCCCCTCTTTCCATCGCTTTGCATTAATACTAAAAAAAAAACAATTCCTCTTCAGGAGGAATCAGTACAAATGTTACAAGTGGGACTTCTACAATGGCTACACCTGCATGTCGACGACTCCCATTAGAAAGGTGTTTGGAGAAGTGGAAGCTTAGGGCACTTGGAGAAGGGCCCTTGGTAGAATGGTGTTAAGAGAGGCACTTGATGAACCACGGCCTTAGCTGAGTGGAGAAGAGCTTATGTGGAGGACTGGACTTTTTGAGCTTTGGCTTTATAGGATTTGGGTCTCACCCAGTCTATTTGCCCATGTCTGGTTCGACTGTGCACAAGCAGCAGCAAAGAAATGTTAGGGACATGGTTAGTGACAGGAGTTTGTAATTTGAAGTGTGCTACTTCTCAGAGGCCAATCACGTAGCGATGGCTCAGACTGATGGACAATGGGATGCTTGCCAGTCGTGGAGTTATGAATTCTGGGATACTGTATGTCTGGAGGCCAATCCAGGGGGAGATACGCCATCAGAACCCGAGGCTGCTGCATGTGCCAGCAGAAATCTGATGAATTTGCATTAAAGTCAAACTGAAATTTAAATACATTTTTGCATACACAGCTTAACTGTAGGGCTGGGAAAAAAATCGATTCACCTATGTATCGCAATTTTTTTCTTTGATTTTTGAAGTTCGAATTTGTTTTTTTAACGCCAGAATCGATATATCTGCTTCATTTGAGTAGAAGGAAGTTACCGCTTTTATTGTTGTAGTCTGAGTAACGTGACGTCGTATCCGTTCCGTATCCGTCAACCAAAACAAACCGCAGCGAGCCGAAACAAGAAAGTCCGTGTGGATACGACCTGCACCCTCACATGTTAAATCCAGCGTGGTAAACACTACACATCCAGTAAAGGATGGAAACACTTTGGGTTTCACACATTGCACACATCACGGCTAAAGCTGCATGCTAACTCTGTCACGGACAGGAAACGTTATCCTATCGCGGTAATGTGCGGTCCAGCCGGCCATCGCTCTCGTCTCTTTGGTCCGACGCAACAACATTTATGTTAAATGCAGTCAAACGGCCCCAATGGAGCTGACCATGGATGGATAAAGAGAACGGAGCTGACGGGAGAGCTAGAGGAGGACTTCGAGAAGTTAGAGAAAGTAGACACGTGTGACTACGTCCGCTTTTCAAAATAAGGTGTTCACAAAGGGAAATGTATACACAAAATACATATATGGAAATAAGATTGATTGGATTATATTCACCAGAAGTATAAAACATTACATATCCCTTATAAATTTAAAAGCAAAGAAAATACCACTAATTACTGAGGGAAATGTCTTTATTCTTTGATTTTTGGGTTGCTGGTGAAAAATTAATATATAACTCCTGACAATGACTGATATATTTGTCTTCAGGACATCTCTGACTACATACGTGCTGAAAATCAAACATTTTTACGTTATTCATTCAGATATTTTCCAAAGTAAAAGTCCCTAGAAGTGTATAATTCAACTTTTCCTCATGGTCTAGTGTTAAAAAAGTGAACAAAAATCGCAATAAATCGTAATATCGAATCGCAATACTTAGAAATTGCGATACATATCGAATCGGCATCCAAGTATCGGGATAGTATCGATTCGGCATATAGGTGTATCGTCCCAGCCCTACTTAATAGCATGACGTGCCCTCACAAATGTAGAATGTTGTAAAGGGACAGACGTCTTAAATCACTAATAGCAACGCTATGTGGACTACCAGTGGAAACACCCACCCAGAGGCTTAACACTGTTTGGAAAATGGAAAAATCATGCAGAATAGTTGAAGATGATCAAAGTTTTTGTGGAGAAATCAAATTTCAGTTGGACTTTAAGTGTGTATTGCGTGTGTGTGTGTGTGGGAGAGAGAGTATTTGACAGCACATCGTGGCCTCCAGTGTCCACGTCATGTGGATGTGAAAGGGGGCGGAGTCAGAGTTTATTTGGAGATGGAGCAGAGCGGACTATTGGCTGATGGCCATCGTGATGTCACTTCTACCTCGATTATATTTTGATTTCTTTGATATTTGTTCTCAGTTTTGAATGGCAGGCAGGCAGGCAGGCAAGCAGCACCTACTTGTTACATGGACAGGAGCAAAGACCACAGAATTTCCCTAGATCGTTCAAATTCTTTTCTGCATCCTTCATGTCCTTATTGATTTGGTCCATTCCCTCCTCGATGCGCTCCAGTTGCTCTGATTAAACACAAGTCATTTATCCCCCACAGAACGAAGCACGAGAAGAGAGAGAGAGGGAGGAAGAGGAGAGGAAGAGAGAGATAAAGAGAGGACAAAGGAGAGAAGACAACAACTTCAGACACTCACTGTGACGAAAGAAAGTAAAACAAAAAAAGAAGAAAAAAAAAAGAGGAAAAACTGGACGCCACCACATATGATAAAGAACCTTTGGGGCACATTGTCAGTACCTACTTGTAACACGGACATATGAAAAGCCCACAGCATTTCCCTAAATCTTTTAAATTTTTCTCGGCTTCCTTCATGTCTTGGTTGATATGGTTCATGCCATCTTCAACACGATCGAGTTGCTCTGGTCAGGACAAAGGGATGACAGTAGTGGAATGAATTTCATTGACTGATTGACAGAAATATGAGATATGATGAGCAGCAACTGAGTCATGTGTGTGTGTACTCTGGTGTGCATGTGCATGTGCCAGGGTGACAGATTAAGACTGAACTGATTTGGTGGAATTACAATAAGATTATGTGCACTTTCTTTTTTTTGGGCCAGAGAATGGTAGAAAAAGCACAAAAAAATCAAATAATGACAGTGAATATTATTTTTCATCGTACTCGGACAAGTTGAAATCTTTAAACACCTGATGAGGAATAGTTTGACATTTTGGGAAGTACACACAGACGCTTTTTAGCCGAGTGTTAGATGAGAAGATCGATATCCCTCTCGTGCCTGTGTGCTAAATATGAAGTTAAAGCTAGCTGCCGGTTAGCTTAGCTTAGCTTAGCCTTTATGCTGGAAACGGGGAAACAAATAGCCTGGCTCTAATATACCTCGTTCTATTTTTCTTTTGATTACCATCAGATGAGCACATTGTCTTGTTTGTCTCCGAAGCATCGTCTGTTTTTCTTTTTGTCCCTATCTGTCCATTCTGTCCACCTATTACCTCCTACCTGTCTGAATGAACACGTTGCTACCACGGATGTATAAAGAGCCCATTTGCTTACTGTTCCACCGTGAAAAAGATATCAAAACATTAAATGCGCATCACGTTTCCCCTGGTCGTACGCACCCCACCTGTTAGCCTCTAAGCTAACCTTCAGCCGGCTGAAGCTTCAGATGAGAACGGTATCAATCTTCTCATCTAACGTCATGCAGGAGAGCAAATACACATATTTCCCCAAAATGTCAAATCTCTTAATTGTTCCTTGTGAAACATTAAGTGTTAACATCAGAGAACAAGAGATAAATATAGCAAATATTTTACGATTTCATCAGACCAAAGCAAAGAAATCTCGCTGTTGTGTTGTTTAATGTGGATCCAGCATCATGCAACACTGACAGCTCTTTTTCCCCCACTAGTGAACAATGTTTCCACGGGTAAGCTACATTTTTCTGCTGTTCAGACATCAACGCAATGTCCATCTAATTTAAAGCAAACTACTGTGTGTTTCTTAGCTAATAAATGAGTGTAATATTACATGTTCTTTGGTCTGATCAATTTTAATTTTGCTGCCACAATGGAGTGAGTTTAACTGGCTTATTTAACTGAGGACTGCCTGTGTTGCTTCGTCTGCCTTTGCAAACGTTCAACGTATTACTGAGCGGATTTCAAGTGTGATTGGATTTTTGTTTTATGAGCGTCGGGGGGGGCTTTGTTGTCATGCTGATGTGGTGGATGGTGGGCTGGTGACTGCTCCACAGCACGGAGAATTTTCCATCCTGCATTGTGATTAAAGGAAATACGGTGCAAGCAGAGAGTGTGAAAGGGTGAGGCACAGATAAATATGGAGCGGATTCTAAGAGTAGTTCGTTGACTTTTTTTTCTTCAGATTTGTAAAATCCCTGGTTGGCATGCATTTATGTAAATATATTCAACCAAGAAAGGGTCCATGTTGAGTCAGTGTTATTAGAGTGAAGAGGGGGTAACCACATTGACCATGCATGAAAACGATTTATATTTTAGTTCTTTTCAGCAAACCTCTACACCCTTTCATTTAAAGTATCAAGTGGTCTAGAGCTACAAGCTCTTCTGCCTGCACAAAGTCAATAACGCAGGGGTCAGAGGTCAGCTCAGGCTTACAGCCTCCTGTGTGTCCAGTGAGCCATTGCAATTGTTTTTTGGAGTGGTGATCCTGCAGGTGCAGAATAGTGTGGACACCAGGGATGAGGAGATAAATGGATGGTCAGAGCAGGGATGGAGCTTTCGTCCCCCTGAGTGAACGAGCGTGTTGGTGCTCTCTCTTACAGGATTGGTGAATTGGTTTCCAGCCGGTGGAAAGAGAGCTTAAGTCGGAAGCACAATATTCATATTTTCACACTGCCACTATTAGCTGTTTGATGTTGCACACTTTAAACTTGCTTGCTCATTAACAAACTGCACGTAACCAGGGATTGTACAAAGCAGTAACATGGGTTGATAGAGGAGTGATTGAATATTTTGTCATTACCAGCTAAATCGATCGTTTTTCTTATCCACCTCTTGTATTTGTTACACCTCTGGACTGTGAGCAGGGTGGCAGGGCCTGTTTAGCTGTTCTCACACCGGTTTGGGGCGTTTAGGCGTTTCCAGTAGCATTTACAGGAAAATGCTAAAGACAGATTGGCCAAATTGAAATCATTTAACAGGTGACCTTTGACCAGAACCATATAATAGGGCGTATTTATAGAGGTGAACAGAGTGTACATACAAAAAAACTTCAAAAATCTAACTGAGGCAAGAATCAAACAAAACATCCGCAGTCTGTGTTAAAAGCTCCCAGCAACGTTTCAATCTAGTCAGGCATTATGGAATCACCATCACAGAGCAGAGCACGCAGTATATAGACACAAAGACATTCCTCACTCAGGAGACCATTCGGCCTGAATGAAATGACTGAACGGCCGACCTGCCTGTTTACCTGCCTGCTAGGGATGGGTATCGTTAAGATTTTAAAGGTACTACTACCCTTACCGATACTATTGTTTTTTAAGAAAATAAATAAATAAATAACAGGGATGCACCGATACCAGTATCGGGTATCAGGTCCTGTACTGTGCTCATGTACTCGTACTCGCAAAACGGCTCCGATACAACGGCACCAATACCACTCTGGGTTGTATATTTTTGATATATTTAATATATGCTTGTTTTAATGTTGATCTTGACGTATGCTCTGTCACCGACAGTATGTGGGATTAATATGTGAATGTGGATGCAATAGAAAAAAAAAAAAAAAAATGCCTGTGTATACAAATTTTCTTTTTTGCTTCTATATTTATATACACTATTTATATTTAAATACACTATTATTATTTGTTTTATTTTTTTTTTGCTACTTAAATTTCTGTTTTCTTTTTGGAGCTTCCCAGCAAAAAGTATTTCACACCATTAATAATAATAATAATAAATTCAACTAATATAGCGCTTTTCAACAACTCAAAGACGATTTGTAATTGTATAACCGGTGTGACAATAAACATCTTGAATCTTGAATTTTGAATTATCAGACAGTGTCCTTCAGCTCTGCTCTGATTGGGCCAAATGGAAAGTATATAGATCACAGTAGACCTGAGTGAGGAGTGTGTTTGTGTGTCTACATATTGTTTGCTCTGCTTTGTGATGGCGATTTGATAATGCCTGAAGAAGAGCTCTGTCAGATGGAAACGTAGAATTTCTTCAGGGTAAGAACAGATAGCGAGTGAATGCAGCGGTGCAAAAGATCAGCTGAAGTTGTGTGGCTAAACATCGAGGGGAATTGTAGTCCTGGGTACGACGGACTACAAGTTGAAGACAGATCGAAACTTTGTGCGGATCTTTAGTTTGATTCTTGCCTTGGTGTTTATAGAGGTGGCATATCTAAAACTGTAAATGTCTGTCGGCATTGAATTAAATGTTACTAAGGCTCAGCCACTAACATTACAGGCATTTTAATCATTGTAACATCCAAACAGTTTTTCCTCAGTAGTTCTGGAGAGGATTAAAACACAAACAGATCCAAGAACAGCCCAGAAGCCACTCTGCCATTGGCCGCCACAGGGACAAACGCATTAACCCAACTGGATTCTGGACAATGAATGAATTATCTTCATGTTGAGCTGTAGGGTTTTGGCACTGCAGTGGCTGGCATTAAATATACCTCTGTTAATGTTTTGGCACTTTCAAGATTTTCTTTTTTGCTGTCTTTGTTGAAAATAAAAAATAATAATAAAAAAGCTGCTGGCAAATCAAAAGCAGTTAGGCGAAACAAAAAAAAGAAAAAAATGTTAGCCAAAGGAAATAAAGGTTAAAGGAAGCTGAAAGAAAGAAAATTTCCCCCAAAGTTAAACCCCTTGGCACCCTGAACCAATCAAATCAACCATGCGTTAAATCAAAATCAGAAAATATTACTTGAAACAAATCAGGAAAAAAATGAATTAGTTTGGAAATGCATTTAAATGAAAACAAGCATATGAAACAATCAATTCATTCCATCCAAGTGTTTTGGTACCATAACTTTAACACCAACATCACTATCTATATATAATAGTGTCCCGTGCGGTGCTGCTAATGTGTGAATATAATCATAATCTATTTACTAAATACAGGATCGTTATATGAGCTTTGTTGAATGTGAATAGCTCAGTAATAGTATTAATAATACCTATATGTTGTAACTAAAACCCGCCAGCTCCTCTCTTGCAGACTTACCTCCCTGCTCGTCCAGCATAACCAAAGTCCTGATGCCGGCATCTTTGCTCTATTCCCCAAAGACAGCCAGGTAGAAAGGAGGGGTGAGGGAGGACAAATAAAATGAAACAGAGGTCAGTAACGAGGCCACAACATTTTACGGATTCAAATATGAGCAATTTCCCCCTTCACCACATACCCTTTTCACTTTTCACCTCAAACAGTATTTTTGTGCAGAGTTGAGTTGGAAAACTTCATTTTTTCACTGCTCTTTACCACTATTTTCACAAATAATGGTATTCCCATAAAACTAAACTGCATCATTAATTATGTTTAGAAGGAAACATATCTTCTCCTGGATTACGGTCACAGTTTTCAACAATGTGGTTGTGAATTGAAACAAAAAAAAAACACAACAAAACTACTTGGTTATGTTTAGTAAAAGATCATAGTTTGACTTAAAGGGGACATATCGTGCTCATTTTCAGGTTCATACTTGTATTTTGGGTTTCTATTAGAACATGTTTACATGCTTTAATGTTCAAAAAACACATTACTTTTCTCACACTGTCTGTCTGAATATACCGGTATTCATGCTCCGTCTGAAATGCTCCGTTTTAGCACATTTCAACGGAATGGCAACGGAATTGAGTTGCTAGGAAACAACTTGGGTCCACGTTTACTTCCTGTCAGCTGATGTTATTTACATACACTGCAACAGGAAATAAACTGGGACACAATTAGAATGTTTACGTTTAAAACCGTGAAATGGTCTAAATATTGTATATTTGTGACATCACAAATGGACAGAAATCCTTACGGCTTTTTTCAAACGCACAGTTTCTGAATACGGGATGTGTGTGTTTCTTTATGACTTTACAAGAATAAAGTCATAATATTATAAAGTAGTAATTTGCACTTGGGCCCTCACTGCATTAGACTTATATACTATATACTTAGACTATAAACTGTGTTACCTTCATCACAATGATCAAATGTTTTGCAGCTCTAGACAGATTATTATTATTTTTTTGGGGCTAAAATGTCTCTTTTGATAGTAAAGGTTGCTGACCCCTGTCCTAAAATAACAAATTAGAACATTTTGCTCCCCCAACGTCAGCATGTAGGCCAGTATTGATTAGAAGGGGCAAAGGTGATTTGGGCATTACATCTTAAGCATGAAACATGGAAACAGCCCCCAGGAGATTAACAATAATAACGCTGACAGCAAAGGAGAGTTCTCATCTCGACCCCTGCCACTGAATTTCCTCGTACAAATGACGCAATTAATAACCCACGAACCCAACACCCCTTCTGTCGAAGACTCAGCAGTTGTTAAACCTTTGGACGATGCATTGCTTCTAAACTGTGAATAAGGCTATTTTTCTCCCCCCCGCCAACCCCCATATTTAAAATGTAAATTGTCTTCTTTCAGCCTTCAGATTTTCATTTTAATTCCTTCCTGACTGTGTACCATCCGAACAGCTGAGCCTGAGCGCAACAGTAAAGCTCTTAGTCACTGATAGGCTGGGTTGGCTGCAGGTTTTGATGCCGGTAGACAGAGTAGCGAGGAGGCGGAGGATAGCGACACTCGCTTATATGCAACTCTTCTTCCTCTCTGCTTCTTAGAAATGCAGCACTAAGATGCAGCACCTGGTTCGGCCTGATAGGCATAAATAAGATTATGGTGTGTCAGTGCACACAACACCCCCCTCCTACCTCCTGCCTCCTCAGCAGTTTGGGAGGAAAGCCACATTGATGTTTGAGAGGCGAGGGGGGAGCAACTCTGGTGTATAAATTATTCTGTAATTCAGCAAGCCTCCGTCTCAAAGAGAAATCCCAAAGTAGTTGAAATGAGTCCCTGCGGGGGAACTCCAAGGAATAATCAACCATGATCCCTTACAGGACTGGAGGTGGTGGTGGTTCAATATGGATTCCTCATTCAAATCAGGCGGATAGATTCATACATTTTGGCGGATACAGTAGGTTGCGAATTTGAAGGAGTTACAGCTTTAAGATTTGGTTTGGTGTGCTGCAACATAAAGGATTCTTACTAGCTCAAAAGCGACCTCAGGGTGAGAACTGATTTGAAAACTACTTTTTACTTAGAAAAATAAAATACTATAATAACTTCAAAATGAAACTCAAACATTTTTTTTGCATTTTTTCAGGCTGTCAAAGTTAACCTGATAATAACCCCATGATAACCCCATAATACCGCATTAACGCAAATTGTTTTTAACGCTACTAACTCTTTAACGCATTAATGCAACTTGTGATTTTTAGGTTGTAGCTGGCTCAGTTTTAAAGCTTTGAAGTGAAGTGAAGATACTGGCATCATATGAAACTAGAAAAACCTGATGAATCCATCTGTACCAACCATGTCATAGTAGTTTGTCAGGAAGGAGGATAAATAACGCTCCAAACTTACATGAAATTTTGGCGAGGAAAAACTGACATGGACATTTTCAAAGGGGTCCCTTGACCTCTGACCTCCAGATCAGTGAATGGAAATGGGTTCTATGGGTACCCACGAGTCTCCCCTTTACAGACATGCCCACTTTATGATCATCGCATGCAGTTTGGGGCAAGTCATAGTCAAGTCAGCACACTGACACACTGACAGCTGTTGTTGCCTGTTGGGCTGCAGTTTGCCATGTTATGATTTGAGCATATTGTTTTATGCTAAATGCAGTACCTGTGAGGGTTTCTGGATCAATATCTCTCCTTGTTTTGTGTTGTTAATTGATTTCCAGTAATAAATATATACATACATTTGCATAAAGCAGCATATTTGCCCACTCCCATGTTGATAAGAGTATTAAATATTTGACAAATCTTCCATTAAGGTATGTTTTTTACAGGATTAATTTGCAATTAATCATGTATAATTATTTGATTGACAGCCCTACTTTTAACATGAAAAAGTGAACAAGAAAGTACACCAACATTTGTCAATACAGCACGTCAATATCTAACTTCAATGCAGCGTTTTTTAAATAAGAGGCCAGTTAATAATAACGCAACTAACACTGCGTAACACTTCTCTTCTCACATCTCCAACTGACTGAGCAGTTTCACATCTGGAAAATACTTCAGTTTTTTCTGTTTTGCTCTGACACAGAGATGAGGAGAATTTGGTCCATTGGGGACTCCTGATGTTGGTAATTTTTTTGTTTATTGCTCAGCTGTATAACACATTAAACGGACACTTGTGTACAAACCACCGTATATTTATGTGTCGGCTTTACCTGGATGAAGTCATTCAGGACAGCTTTGCTGGTCATGTGACAGTTGATTCGGTTGTTTCCATACAGGAAGTACGGTCTGAGATGATGCATCAGGGAGCTCAGGTCCATTGAGTCGTCACTGCCCTCCTTACTGCTGTAGATACACTGACCGCCCTTGCACACACACACACACACACAC
>CAKAKQ010037563.1:0-5000 GCA_916700675.1 Helicolenus avius
CCCTAAATTGGCCCTTGGTGTATCAGGGCCTTAAAGTGTGGGAGCAGTCAGTGGCCCCTCAGGGCCTTGAATACAGGTTAAGGCATGTAGAGCTGTAAACCAGTTGGCAAAAACAAGTGGTGCTAATCGGCTCTAGAGGGGAGTGTTGACACTGGGAGACAGAGCAACTGGGAGAAGCACCATGTCACACTACAACCTCTGATGTGTGTGTGTGTGTGTGTGTGTGTGTGTGTGTGTGTGTGTGTGTGTGTGTGTGTGTGAGAGTAGTGGGGGTGTGTGATGAGATGGCCAATGGAGACCCTGAGAGAGCAGGTTCCCATGACCTGTATAGTCCAATAGGAGGTCTCTTCAACTTGTAAAGACACCACTTTGCCAATGAGCAGACACACACACACACATAATCACACAATCATTCATGCACGCACACACGCGCACACACACACACCGACACACACACACACACACAATGTGACCACACACAGACCAGTTTCAGTCAATCCAATCAGATCTCAGGCTAATTTGGCAAACACCATCCTCTCTATCTCTGTTCCCTTTTCATGCTGCTCCTGAAGATTTCATCTGTCCCTAAGAGAATTCCCAGGCCTACTCATCTACACCGCTCACATTTAAACCGCACACACACACACACACACACACACACACACACACACACACACATAGAGAAAAAATACACAGGCATTTATCAATCTTCAAACAATAAAAGGCAAAAACCCACCAGGATTGCAGTTTGACTCAAATGCAAACAAGTGTCTGACATAATCATCCACCGAATCTCCAACGCTCAATGAAATAAAGTTCAAAGAAACTTTTTAAGATACGTTACACGTCTGGACAGCAGAATCTCTGACAGAGAAGCTGTCTCGTCTGAAATCTTCTGAGGTTATCATCTGAAATGATGTGAATATTTATGAGCTGAGAGGAATGAGACACAGTCTTATCTAAAATATGAATTTCCTAATCAGAGCTAATAAATATTTGACTTGTGGAGTCTTATCGTGCAGATTAATAGATATTCAGGGCTAAATTCTTAATGTGAAGCAGGCCATACAGTATAGTTCCCCATTAGGACCCAAGTCATCTTTGTCACGTACTGATGACGTCATTGCCTGACCATTTCGTTTCAGACTTTTCCCATTTCAGGCAAAAAAAAAATACTTTACTCTTCATATTAGAATCCACCAAGGTTATGTTAATCAGTGATTATGAATTTAGGCTTTTGATGATTTTGCAATGACCTATTAAGATTATTGGGACAGATTATTTATCTGTATTCTAACCCTGTATTGTCTGGGATGCAGTGGCGTTTCCTTGTATGCCTCCAGAGCATCCATCCCTCTCCTTTCTCTGTATTTCTCTGTGATGAATGACGTGACAGCCTCCTACCGTCACCTGACCATCGGTCACCTTGTTACTCCACCACGGGCAGAATTTTAACAGTCCCCTTAACGTCCTCTGGTCAGCAGAGGAATGGAGAGCAGAGATAACAGAAAACATGAGATAATCAAGTTTATTTGAACAGCACATTTCAGCAACAAGGCAATTCAAAGCCTTGAATTCAGAAAGATTTTATCCCTCTGTCATTTTAATTGGGAATCCTTCAGGGTGCTTATCTATATTACTGATAGATAAAAAAAAAAATAGTGACAAGCTCACAGAAAATGTTCACCTGACTGCAGTTCCTCTAAACTTTTTGCATCTTTCAGCTCGTCGTTTTGGTGTTTTGATTCTCTCTTACCACTCTCATCAGCATCATTTTCGGCCGCAGCTGTTTTCAGAGGAAAAAGCTCTGATAATAAGCTGTATGCTACTGGCCGAGCACAAAATTGCAGACAAACAAAGTTAGCAACTAATGTAATTGAGCATTTAGCAGATAAAGAGACACATCAGAAGTTGAATGCTAATGTTTCTCTGTGTCCGCTGAATGTGTAAACAGCTGCCATAGTCACTCTACAAGGTGATGATACGTTGACATTGTGCACTGCTTGTTTCTCGTGCCAAAAAAATATCAGTTGATGCCAGTAAAAGGTCGTCATATTAAAGGCAGGGTGGGCAAATTTGAGATACTAGCAAGAGTAGACTTTTAAAAATGATCCAGACAAAAAACGAGTCCTGTGTTGCCAACTCTTTTCCAATGAAAGTAGCTAGCAGCACTAGCTCCAACAGTCCCTAAATCCAGCGAGGAGGTTGCAGCAATGACCTTCCGTCCCCTCAGGCCTCCCTCCAAAGCCACTCCCCCACAATTATCATTATGAACGTAAACATATAATGAACGTGAACAGCAAACATGGCTATTGTTAGTAATCACAGCTGTCAAGCTAGCAGCTTGTGGAGGACTCTGGCAGTGTGCAATGAGTGCACAGGTGTGCAGTGACAGGAAGGAGGTTAGGTAGACAAGTATGCCCGTCCAATCATTAAATTTGGGCAGAATGAAATGACTGGATGGGTTTATTACAGTCCTGCGACAGCCACAGACACCGGATTTTTTTTTTTGTCAGAGCATTTGATTTAGTGATTGCTTTTGGGATGTAATGAGAATTTCAACTAATATAACAAAAACAGTTTCTAAAATCTTTACTAACCCTACCTTTAACAAATACCACATTTCTTGTAATTTCTCACTTGCAATTTTGAAACAATAGGCATTAGATTTAACGCCTGGTTTCTATGGGGGTTCACAGTTATAAGCCATTATCAAGACATTTGTTGTTGTTTCTTGGGTTTTGGGAATGGTCAGTAGTAAAAGATCCATGTACTGCATAGGAAATAAAAGGTTGGGTTGGTAGTTTTGTTCAAATACATGTTTTGTTATATTTGTTTAAATTCTCATTACATCCCGACCGCAATCAGTAAATCAAATGCTCTGACAAAAAAGAAAAAAATTCTGTATCTGTTGCAGGATTGTAACAAGCCCGTCCACCTGCCTCTCTACTTACCTACCTGCCTGCCTGCCTGCCTGTACACACTTTGCCCGTGCACTCATTGCAGGTCACTGGAGTCCTCCACAAGCTGCTATCTTGACAGCTATGAGTACTAACGATAGCCATGTTCGTTGTTTATGTTCATTATGATATGTTTACATTCATAATGATAATTTAACGGAGTGGCTTTGGATGAAGGTCTGAAGAGACGGACTGTCAGTGTTAATGACTTGGTGACTTTCAGGTTTTTTTTCATCCACATTTCATTTCACAGAGTTGGTAACACTGGGCTGGGTTTTTGGTTGGATCATTTTTTTTAAATCTGGTGTACTCTTACTAGTTTCTCAACATTACAGACCCTACCTTTAACAACCAAAACTGCAACCTGCACAAAGAAAAAGGCCATTTGGGAACCGCCAATATGCAAAACGAGAGTGAGCAGCGGTAATGCATTTCAAATTCTTGTCAAAGTCGTACGGCTTTCTTGAATGTTCTTATCTTTCAAATACTATCATTTTTACATGAACACATTTGAGGCTGTTCGCTGGCCAAAACAAGTACGCTTCAGCTACTTCATATTTTTAAGCCGTATATATTAACAGCTTTTTATGAGCAGAGAGGAAGGGAGAATAGGAGAGGGGGAACTGAGAAAATGTAGTCGGGAGTACGAAGGAGGGAAAAGAAAGGCACCCAATCTCTTCGGGTCTAACAATAGAAACCCAGAGCGGAGTCGATTTGAATTCCCTCACAGACTGCCTATAAACAGGACCGCATGCTGAGAGTGATAAACCAGTGGATTTATTCATCCACCTCATCTTCACAACTGTAGCCATCCACATGTTAGCATCCACTCAAAAAAACAGAGGAGAGAGAGGCTGATAAAGTAACTCCATTACTTTATGAAAACAGGCTTCTCTTACCGTGCGTGCGTGTTTCCAGCAACACCAATCACAGTACAAACTCAAACACAGACTAAAAATAGTGCACACGTATATAGAGTATATATATATATGGTATCACAACAGGGGGCCACACCTCACAGTAGTCATTTCAAAGTGTGTGTGTGTGTGAGCGTGTGTAAACAGGATATCGCAGGTCACACAAGAACACTGGACAATGATGAGACACGTTTGGATTGAGAGAAGTATCTCCCCTTTGCTGCCCGTTTAGTATTCAACACACTAAACTAACATTGGCTATAAAATGATACATAATAATAAAAATGAAATGGAGAAGTAAAGTTTGATTTTGTACACAAAATTCTACCATCTGGCCATATAATCTTTGACAATGAGACACCTCACTAGATGTGCCATAATTTTACTTAAAGGAAGAGTTCGACATTTTCGGAAATATTCAGTTTATTGCTTTCTGGCAGAGAGTAAGATGAGAAGATCGATACCTCTACGGTAAATAACAAGCCACTACCAGTGTATGCTTAGCTTAGCTTAGCACAAAGGTTAGAAACAGCTATCCTGGTTCAGTCCGAAGATAACAAAGACCAACACCTTTAAAGCTCACTAATTAACACGCTATATTTTGGTTGTTTAATCCATACAAAAACTGAACAGTAAAAACAAACAAACAAAACCATAGACCAACTTCACAGACACACAAATATTGTATGCCAGACATTAATTATAGCTAAATTATTCATATTAGAAAAGCATAGAATCAGTGCCATGGTGCAGAAAATAATACCTTTTTACCAAAATAAGATAAACAGATTAATAGGGTAAGGAAATAAGCTCATTTGTGTTGGAACTTTGACTTTTTAAATGAATGCACTGGTGGATTCAAATGGAAGTAAATCACTGACAATCTCCACGTCTATTACAAATTAATTAACCCATTAGTCCTGTGTAAATATGGCTTACTTTTAAGTTCAAGTAGGGTTAAAAAAACACCACAAGGATGAGAAGAATATGTGATAAAATTAGATAAAGAAAATGCTTGTGCAACACCTTTAGCCCTGACACAGTGGATTGAAGTCAGCCCTCAATCATGGATCAAGGTTATGCTAAAAGAGCCCCACTGTGCATAAAAGTGCATGCCGCCGTG
>CAKAKQ010037575.1:0-12465 GCA_916700675.1 Helicolenus avius
CTAGTGGTGGAGCTAGTGGCGGAGCTAACGCTGCAGCTGCACTTGTTGCCATCTTTCAGGTGTTGTTGTTTTTTTCCATGCCGTTCTTCTTCCTTCATTTCACGGCAGATGAGAACACTTGAAAGCGTATATGCTGCCCCCATCATATCCGGAGGGATCGCATCTCCAGTACCTCCGGTAAAAATGACCATAACAGGCATCGTACAGTACCTTCGGTACTGTAGAAAAAGAGTACGTCAATTTTTTTTAATTTTGGCATCGACTTTGTTATCGTGACAGCACTACTTGAAACCAGCACTGGTAAAAAAAAAAAAAAAAACTACAGGGCCATCACAGTCTTAGATAAACTGAAAAAAACAATTAAAAAATCCTGCTGGATGTTGTTCAAAGCTACAGAGACTATAGGAGCTGGGGTCAGCAAAGCCCATAAAAAGACCAAACACAACAGTGAACTGATTCTACTAAAAAGTATTACCTCTGTAGCCAAAGCCAGGCGCGTCTTATCCCTCTGTGCCATAGGGCTCCATTGATGTCCAAAAACTAATAAAAACACATCAATGAGCCATAACTGGGTTTCATTATAATGTATACCTGTAAATACTCACTAGTGCCCCAAATGTGTATTCATCCACATTGAAAATATCCCCCAATAAATACACAGATTTTAGGACAAGTTTCTCAAACAGGAGGGAATTGTGTGTGAAAATAGTGAGAAAAGAAAGAGCAGGTTTCAGTAGCTCTGAATTAATGTAATATTGACTTCTCCTAATGGAAACCACTGACATATTGATATTCAAGTCCTGTGAGAGTCATTTCATCACCGCTAATGACAGTCCTCCTGGTCTCGGTGTCAGCCTGACAGGTTGTCTTGTCAGGTTTATTGTATGTGACTCCCATAATGTCTCATTAACATGATTCAGAGCAGCTCCAGTCTGCCTTTTCTTTTTTATGTCCTTTTTTATTTCAGAACATTTTAGAAAAGGATTTTAGAAACAGTTCTTAGACCAAATTTGTCGCAGTTTGGTGCACGACCATCTTATCAGATTACCTTGACTATGTGCTAAAGATTTTTTTAAACCTACACCACGGCCATTGCAGCCAGTTAGCCTGTTATCAGGTCATTAAATGGTCATTATCAGTGGTTATAAGCCTCATAGATATGGGTCTGCAGGGCTGTCCTGCACCCACTAGTTTTTATCATCTGTTCACGTGGGCGACCACAGAAAAAAAGAATAAAAGAAGATCTCTAGCAACCTCTAGCTCCATATGTTTCTTGTTTTGTTCTTACTTTCTGTTCATAGTGGAATAGAACAAAGTAATGTAAAAAAAAAAAAACACAGGATTTTCACCCAGTTCATGTTCAATGTTCATGTCCCCTGTGAAACCAAAAGTAAACACTGACTTTACAGTTGTTAGGTAATAGTGTTACGCTTGTTACGCTAGTCACGTTATATTGTTACTAGCGCTGTCAAAGTTACGCAAATTTGTTTTAATGCCACTAATTTCTTTAAAGCGTTAACACAACTTGTAAAGGTGATGGTACCAACCATGTCATACTAGCTTTTTGCAAAAGAGGCTAAATAACGCTCCAAACTTACAGTACATTTTGGCAAGGAAATACTGGCACAGCCATTTTCAAAGTGGTCCCTTGACCTCTGACCTCCAGATATGTGAATGTAAATGGGTTCTATGGGTACCCACGAGTCTCCCCTTTACAGACATGCCCACTTTATGATAATCACATGCAGTTTGGGGCAAGTCATAGTCAAGTCAGCACACTGACACACTGACAGCTGTTGTTGCCTGTTGGGCTGCAGTTTGTTATGGTATGAGCATATTTTTTATGCTAAATGTAGTACCTGTGAGGGTTTCTGGACAATATTTGTCAATGTGTTGTGTTGTTAATTGATCTCCAATAATGAATGTATACATACATTTGCATAAAACAAGCCTATTTGTCCACTTCCATGTTGATAAGAGTATTAAATACTTGACAAATCTCCCTTTGAGGTACATTTTGAATAGATAAAAAATGTGATTAATTAGCAATTAATCACTATTAAATATTTGAATCGATTAACAGCTTTAGTTGTAACGTTATTATTTTAATACAAGCCATGATTTTTTTTAGCTTAATCATTTCACAATGTTAACCAAGTGGCATTGTGTGATCCTGCAAGCATGATACAAGGCTGATATGAAATGTATTCAGGAAACGTATTTTTGGTTCAGAAACGTTTGCAGAAACGTACAATGCCAACACTTTTTCTGCCGACTGGGTTGACCTAAGACAACATGCAAAATTGATCAAAAAAACATACTCAGTGTATGTCCAGCTTTAGGTGTCGTCAATCTGATATCGAAACATTTTCAGACCTGACTTACCGGCAGATCATTGTTACCATAACTACCCAACCGCGCAGCTGCTCTCTGAAAAATTACATTTGAATATTATTGTGTAATGTCAAACACGTCACTGATGTATAATATTATATATGACCTTTTTCTGTTGAAAACAAGTTTCATTTTAAAAAATTAAAATGACAATGATGTCTGATTTTCGAGCCATTCTAATTGCCAACCCGGATTTTTAAATGAAACAGTGTGGAGAACAGAGGTTGGAAGGTCTCAATCAGTCCACTACAGCTGCCCTGTAATAATTATTACCTGTGAAAAAGGTAGGGTGATGTGTCGCTTTTTGATGAGACTGTGCCAGGGAGGTGATGATTGAATTATAATCTAATAATTGCAGAGGCTTTAATTAATCTTTGACTTAAATCAGCATCACTGGCCCGAGTATTATGTGCGTCATTAAATATATCGACACCGCAGAGTGAAAAATGTTAATTACCACAAAATTGAATCAAAACTAATGTGTCTCAACACAAAGTGAACATTACAGTCTTCACAAAGGCAGTATTTATTGCAGCTCTTTTGTGATGGATTGCATTAGATTGTAAAAGTGGTTATATTTATTTCATCATGAAAATGTACATATTTTTTATCAGTATCATACAGTTATACATATGGTTTGTAATTTGTGATCTAGCTTGTAGCACAAGGTCTTTTGTAGTGTACGTACATTCAGCCCTTTGTTGTGGTTAAATGCTTTGGGAAGTTCAATTGGATAGAAATGGATTCAGGTCTTTTGGCCTTTGAAAAAGTTCACTGACTGAGGAAGCACCCCGAGCAATAATCCAGATCATTTGACCTTTACACGCCGGATAGTTCCAATTTACAACCGTCTACATGGCAAAATGAGACACTTGGAATGCACTAATAGAGGTCAATTGCTTGTGTCTGAGACTGCACGTGAGAGAGAAACAAATAGATGGAAGGATGGGGAGAGATGGAAGCAGATGGCGATTGGAATGGACAGGTTGCAGGGAGGTAAGAGGTAAAGATTATGGAGTCTGCAGTGGTACCGCTGAGATGATTAAATGTTTTATTATAGTCAATTAGGAAATGGATACATTCAAAAAGCTATTGTAACTTTAATTCAATTTTAAGTAAAACAAAAAAAAGGGATAAAATACTAAAACGGTCATTCAATTTGCCAACCTACAGAGAGAAGTACGATTTATTTCTGGGGTTATTACCCAGCTGTTATCTGTTGCACAGTGCTGCCACCTTCTGCAGTGCACACGGACGAGTCATGGGAATTGAGTAGTGACCAATCAGAGTTCTAGTGCTGGCCAATCAGAGCTGGTGTTGCTCTGTGGGTTGGACTTCATTACGGTTTTAGGTAGCTCAACATCTTCAAATTATAGTACAAAGCACAGAAAAAATATTATAGGCACACATTTGCAAATGGAATGACAATAAGTGAACCCCACAGGGAATTATCACACAACTGTAGTTCCCCTCAGCCCTACAGAGCTGTATAGTATCTTTCAGCTCATTGTTTTGGTTCACTCTCATCACTCTCATGGCGTCGTTTCCAGACAGAGCAGGCAGCTGTTCTCAGAGAAAATGCTCTAAAAGTCACACCACCTGCCCCAGCACCAAAAAAGCAGACCGACAAAGTTACAAAATGGAGCGTTTATGAGCTAAAGAGACCGATATTTGCATCAGGAGTTGGTGGAGACCAAAAACAGAGCTGAAAGAGTGAATTTTGGACTTAGATTCTTTAGTTGGACAGAAACATGACTCCAAATGAAGATAATATTGCTTTGTATCTGCTGGATGTGTAAATACGCAACTGTTTGTATCAAGTTTGCCATATCAACTTAATTTTTTGGCTGCACCTGAATATGCTTGAGTGTGGTCATGTTTTCTGGTGTATTTGGTTGGTATTTGGTTTGCCCATGGCATGAGAAGAGTATGAGAGATCACTAGGTTATCCAAACCCTCCCCAGTGTGTCAATTAATCGCTTCAGCATTCCACCCGCTTGTATCTACAGGCAGTCGCCTTTGGGAAGGCAAGTGAAAAATATCAACACATTACACCATTCAGTTTGCTAATTGCCGTGCATTTAGCTAACTAAATGCATGACATTTAGCATGGCTGTCTGGCTGAAGTTAGTCATCATATCCATTTGTTTGATAATCACTGATCATCGTTTTTTTATGTCGAGCAAATGTAATATTGTCTGTGCGACCTCCAGCAGGGGTGTGTGATAATTAGATTGTCTTGGACCATTAGCTTTGTTTTCATGACGTTAACAGAGATTAGAATGATGATAACTGGATTGATAGGGGGACAAACCTAGGACAATTTTTATTTTAGACGAGAATTGTCTCCCTCAGGCTGCATATATAGACACGATGGCAGACATCTTAATCAGACTCTTAGGCAGCCAGCAGAAGCATTTGGTTTAATTAGTATTAGAAGTCCCTCTTTGATTCAGATATCTTGTGGGTAACTGTTTGCTGAGTGCAATGCTCCACAGGAAGTTTTCATTGTGAAACTCAGCTGATTGGGAGGCAAGTGCTTCTTGCTAAACAAATTTGAGGGTTTTGTTTGTGATGCCTAGTGATGGTCAGGCTAACATAATTAGCATTTCAAAGAACAGTCTTGATTAGCCTCATTGATGTAGTTTGGAGTGTGTTTCTGATGCACCTCTTGACATATTTCTTCTCATGTGATCTCAGATCAACTTTAAAAGCACCGTTTTGCAAATGCATCCAACTGGTGAAGTATTCTCACTGAATACTAATGGAGGTCAGGGTGTTAAGCAAAGTAATCAGTGTCTATTATCAACCTCTGAATATGAGTGGAGAGAACTGTGAATGGTGGCTCTTAATCCACCCCTCCGCCGGATGGCCACACTCAAAGGCAGAGCCAAAAGCCTGCTGTGATGGCCTCTTCCTGTGGCTGCATCACACTGCCTCCCTGATCTCTCTCCAAGACTTCTTTGTCTCTTGTGTGTCTTTGTAGTCTCGACGCAACAAATCATATAAACGGCAGTAACAACACAAGTAGTCAGGAAGTCTCTCTTTCAGGCGGTAACATCCATTTCTGAAAAGTGAAGTCTAAATTTCAAGCCTTCTTCAATACAGCATGATGTTCATTTAGTAAACTATGGTCCCATTTAGAGTCAAATAGACCATAAAGCAGGGGATGTTTTGGGGTGGTGCTACCTTCCGATTGACAGGTCGCTTCCACGGCGTTGTCCGGTCTGGGAGTTGTCCTTGTTTTTGTCTTAGAACTTTAACCCTTTCACAGTGTGTTTTCAGTAATGACAGTTAATTGTAAGATTTTGGCTGCCTAAAAATGTCTTATTTAGCGTTCGGTTGTACTTATCTCCACCCTCTTGTGTCATTTCTGGTTAAAAAAAAAACAAGATGGCGACGGCCAAAATGCCAAACTCAAGGCTTCAAAACAGCAGTCCACAACCCAATGGATGACGTCATGGTGACCACGTCCACTTCTTTCACAGTGTGTTTTCAGTTCATGAAAGTTAATTGTAATGTCTTATTCAGCGTCTAGGTGCACTTAGCTCCACCCTCTCGTGTCACTTCTGGTTGCAAAAAACCAAGATGACGATGACCAAAATCCCGAACCCAAGGCTTCAAAACAGCAGTCCACAACCCAATGGATGACGTCACGAGGACTACGTCCACTTGTTATATACAGTCTATGCTCTCCTTGAAGATCGTCATGGCGTTGCACCCAGTTGTGCACACAAAAGAGTAACCCAAGAATAAAAAAGGAGAGCCTGAGAGAGAATCTCAACCTGGCCAATCGCTCTGCAAAGTGGCCGTGATTGGTGGATTTTCTGTTTGGAAAAGTTACACGGAGATTGTTCAAGTTTTAAAAAATAGTCGCGAGTTAACTAGCATAGTCAAAAGGATGTGGGATACATACTGTTTATCTGTGTAAGAATATTGAAGGTTCATTTTGTTTTCAACATTATTCTCTTCTGTCGTGCAGATAAAATGGACAATGGAGAAGTGTACCAGAGGAGGAGAGGACCTCATCCGGCCAGCTCAGATGGACAAGAAACAGGAAGTAAACAGCAGGATGGGGTTGGACAGACGGCGAGCAGCTGGCGACGAATTGTTCTCCTCATCCTTGCCATCACCATCCACAACATACCAGGTGAGAACGAGCCGTAGAGCTGTCTAAAGTAGCTGCCAAGGAAATTTGCCAATTTGTCAGTTGTCAATTGCTAGTGCAGTTAAATTGACTTGCTAGAATGCACTCCCGCTCTGAATGAGTCACCTCGCAAAGTCGTGAGAGTAAAAAATGTAACTGCCGTTCATTGAGTTCCATCTGACTGAGAGGGGTGGTGATTTGCACATGTATAGCCTATACCAATATCATTTAAATCCCCAATATCTATAATAAATATCACCAGCTGTGAACTGGGTAACATAAGCTGTCCATAAAAGGCCAAACCCATGTTATTTTTCTCCTGGTTCTTGAGAATATGATGAATACCAAGCATGTGGCGGCCCTGAAACAGGCAGAGGATCCGACGGTCACTTACAGAGGTCCTCACTCCCAACAGCTATGTAAAAGTTCCAGCAAAGACCTAGAAGGCGTCAAATGAGACACTCTTCCCATGTCTGGCCCCAGCAATAGAAGATGCGAAGAACAAACATTCCCACTGAAATCCCACCTGGTTTTCTTACACGTTAAAACTACAGGAATCTTGGTTGATGCTCATTGAGGAAAAACATCAGTCAAATTCAAAATGTTGGAGACCTATGTGGCTCTTGAGTTCACTGTCAAGATAGTCAAAGAGACCTTGTGTCTTTCGTGTCTAAAAACTCAGTTAGCAGTTCGATTTAACTTGCATTTTTAGCCAGGCCAGCAGCGTGCGTGGCAATTGGTCAGTCAGTCCACTACTTTGGTCCAGTTTAAAATATTACAACAATCATTTGATCGCTCGCCATGACATTGTGCACAGACATTCATGATCCACAGAGGATGAATCTTAAAGGTCCCATATTGTGCTCATTTTCATGTTCAAACTTGTATTTTGTGTTTCTACTAGATTCATGTTTACATGCTGCTATGTTAAAAAAAAAACGTTATTTTCCTCGTACTGTCTGCCTGAATATACCTGTATTTACCGTCTGCCTGAAACGCTCCGATTTAGTGCATTTCAACCGCACTGCGTTGCTAGGCAACAGCATGGGTCCATGTTTACTTCCTGTCAGCTGATGTCATTCACATACACTGAAGCAGGAAATAAACTGGGACACATTTAGAATTTTTACGTTTAAAACCATGTAATGGTCTAAATATTGTAGATTTGTGACATCACAAATGGACAGAAATCCTAACGGCTTGTTTCAAACGCACAATTTCTGAATACGAGCTGTGTGTATTTCTCCGGATATTGAACGTTTTGATAGTTTAACAGTATTTATATAGCACTTAAACCTGTTTTATAATGTAAAAGACATGAAAATCTTCACTTTTTACAATAAGGAACCTTTAATGACTGTGGTGATCCTATGACTTTTCCTCTAGCACCACTATCAGGTCAAAGTTTTACTTATCTTTTGAGATATCTCAACATCTACTTAATGAATTGGAACAAACAAGTAGAAATGAATGGTTCCTAGATGACGTCTCCGAATGCTGTTGGCGATCCTTTGTCTTTTCCTCTTGCACTGCCATGACGTTGACATTTATGGTTTTGAGTGAAAACTACTGGATGGATTGCCATGAGCTTCGCTACACACATTCTTGTCCCTTCAAGATGAATTATAACCGGGGCCGGGTTTTTTTTCATGCAATTAATTCGCACAATATATTTTTTAGAACTGTTGTTTTTGTCATACATTTTTTTCACGTGACAAGCGACATAAATCGCACCGCTAATAATGGCATAAAGCCAATCACGTTTTGCAGGACTTTTTGAGTGGCACCTAAATTTATGAAACAATAACACCGAGGCTCTCTAGTCCGAACCAAGACAGAAAACTTTATTTCTCCTTTCAGCCTCGACAAAGGCAGCGCAAACAGATCCACTCTTTCCGTTCTTACCTTTCACAATAAAAGCCCTAGACATATAATATTCCCTTTCTTGGTAATAATATTTATATATTATATTATATTGCTACTGGCTACTTTTGCTGCTAGTTTTCCCAATATTGCCACCACCTGATAATACCTCAATTAGTTTATGCCTCAGGTAACAACTGGCTTGAAAGAGTTTGTCTTCCTTAGGGGGAGCATGACAGAAAAAGTTTTGGAATCACTGGTTTGTTGCGGCTTTACTTACAGAAGTTCAGACACCAGGATGACAGGGGATTTCCTAATAGAAATTTAGTCAAAAAGCTCAAGTAAATATGAAGGTAACAGTGGAATTCCATAAGCATAACAAGCTGAACTGAAAACGCCTCAGAGCAGTCTTGTCATATTTCAATTCATCACAACAACCCCATGAAGACCAACCAATTTACAACTCATTTACAAAGACTCATCAGGTGCTGAGGTCCATTGAGGGCCAACATCCTGCATTAAGACTTGTTTGCCAGCACAGGTTGTTTTGTACCGATTCCAGGCTGAAATACTCACTAAATGTCAATAACCTTTTTTCCTTCCTCGCTTGGAAAAAAGTAGTTTGAATATTTATGGTGAAAAATCCTGGCAAGTAGACAGCTTTCTCCTGGAATACACATTGCATAATTGAACACTACACAGACGTCAGCAAGTCTCCGTTCTGTCGGGTCTAATGAGCTAATTAGACTAATGACGTGTCAATCAAACATCAGAGGCGACGCCCAGGGAAGAGCAGCGTTCAATATTTGGAGTCAGCGATGAAACAACAGCTCCGAAACTAAACATTTGAGTCAGGAAATGGAGATGATTCGATCCATGTAATAAACAACTGGGAAGCAATTAACAATCATTGTTGACATTTCTAGGAGCTGATAGCCAGACAACCAGCACAACACCTAGAAAGTAACAGTTTTGACTCCTATGTATCTTAAAAGTTTATATATCTTCACTTTTGAGAGAGCTTGGGCTTGCAACTGTTGCAAATGTGGGCCTATAAATCCCACTCAGACAGTGTATGTAAAATTGGCAACACAAATAATCTTTACTTGATTTAAGCCAAAACCTATGACGGTGTATTAGTGCTATTGTAGGTAAAAAAAATAATAAATTACGGAGCAAGGAGAAGGGGTAATATTCCCAAAAAATATTTCCATGATTAAAGACCTACATTTATGAGAGAAAATCTTGGATATTCTCTGAGATTAAAGTTGCACATTTACGAGAAAAAAAACTCAGCTATTATCTGAGATTAAAGTGGAAAATTTACAAGAAAGAACTTAGATATTATCTGGGATTAAAGTGACAAATTTACGAGAAAAAACTTGGATATTCTGTCAGATTAAAATGGCACATTTATGATAAAAAAAAACTTGAATATTCTCTGAGATTAAAGTGTCACATTTATGAGAAAAAATTCACAAATTTGCAAGATTATAGAGTTGTAAATTTGCGAGCGGTGCTAACAGCATTAACTATGCTAACCATGGCAAAAAAAAATGTTTTGTAACAACAGCGAAAGTGCTGACAGAGATAAGTGTTTGCCTGAGGAGGAAGCGAAGAGTGGGTATTGAGCTTCCGCGCCAACGTTATCTTTCATGAATGCGTTATCGGCTATAACCGCCGTATGAGAGCAACGGACATGAGCTAGCCAGTGAGGCAAGCTCACATGCACTAACATGCACTAAAAGCCCGGCACGGCTATGTCAACAAGAAGAAGAAGCTCGGATTACAACACACACAGAGGGATAGAGACTTCATTCTCTGCTCAGGTAGACAGTACTCCTCTATATCTTTTCATAGTAAATAGTTGTTTGATGCTATATTAATGCTCTGGATATCGTACAGAGCACCTTTTAAGGGTTTCCGATTTTTACGCAGCACTGTAAATATGCAACAAATCTTTTATTGCCGCAGTCTCAATTTGTCTCTCTGATCAGGCAACTAAAGTCAGATATGATTTCATGAGACCCCCCAGCATTTGCGAGGAAATGTTTGTAACTTTTACTCCGCTATATTCATCTCATGGTTTGATTAAACGTTGAAATGTATAATGCATCACGAGCAGATCATTGAGCTATGGACAGTTATCGATTTCACACATCACTGTGTGGCCCTCGTAATTAATGACAAAATGCAGTTTCACTAGTTTGAATGATTTTCCGCCTTCTTCTCGACTGGTTTCCATTCGTTCTATCAGTAACAGCAACATCGTTTTCTCAGTGTGGAGCGATTGTTTGTTCCAGGAAACAAATTAGCGACACATGTCGTGTGTAGGAGGAGAATAAATTGTGGTGCTAAATATAGATTTTAATGTGAAAGGCCAGTTCATTAGTGAGTAGAAACGTTTACTGGTCACAGCATATACTTGAGTTCTCGTAATTGTAACATGCGCGTGCGAAAATGAGCTCCTATACAAACACACAGACATCCACGCTAATGCAGATATAATCAGACACACATTGTCACGCGCGCATATGCTCAGAACCACACATTTGTAGGTGGAGATATACCCACAGAGATCTCCTGTGAGGCTGTTAATGAAAATTACCTTCCACAGTCTCAACTCCAAATCAGAAAAAAACACATTAAAGGGATAGTTCAGGTGTTTTGAAGTGGGGTTGTATGAGTTACTTATCCATAGTAGGTATATTACTTGCAGTAGATGACGGCCGGCACACACCCAGCATCAAGAAACAGACAGGAACACCGGCACCGAAGCAAAGCAATACAGTGTTGAGGATGGGGGAAACCTATTTTATCCACCTAAAAGAGAGGCTCTCCTAAAAAAAAAGAATTTATATCCGTTTAAGTGTGTGCTATATTTAGATTATTTTCCAATGGCGAACTAAACTGAAAGTGAAATGTTTCTATACTGATTTTGTCATCTGAGCCTGCTGGCTTTGGAGAGAGCATAGATAAGTTTCACTTTCAGTTCAGTTCCCCGTCGGAAAGGAGAAGGAAAGGGTTGTCTGACGGCAACATAAAACGGTTAAAATATTCAAAATATTGTGTACACTTAAACGGATATCAATTTTTTTAGGTGGCTAAAATAGGTTTTTCTGCCGTCCCCACCCATAGCACTGTATCGCTTTGCTCCGGCGTTGGTACTCCTGTCTGTTTCTCCAAACTGGGGGCGTGCCAACCGTCATCAACTGTAAGTAATACACTGACTACAACCCTACTTCAAAACACCATAAATAACTAAAATGTTTCTTAAAAGGAGATTTTTTAAAGTATTTAATACTCTTATCAACATGGGAGTGGGCAAATATGCTTGCTTTATGCAAATGTATGTATATATTTATTATTGGAAATCAATTAACAACACAAAACAATGACAAATGTTGTCCAGAAACCCTCACAGGTACTGCATTTAGCATAAAAAAGATGCTCAGGTCATAACATGGTAAGCTGTAGCCCAACAGGCAACAACAGCTGTCAGTGTGTCAGTGTGCTGACTTGACTATGACTTGCCCCAAAACTGCATGTGATTATCATAAAGTGGGCATGTCTGTAAAGGGGAGACTCGTCGGTACCCATAGAACCCATTTTCATTTGCATATCTTGAGGTCAGAGGTCAAGGGACCCCGCCAAAATTGTGTGTTAGTTTGGAGCGTTATTTAGCCTCCTTCGTACCAATGCGTTATTACTGCAATAACTTTGACAGCCGTAGCCAGAACACACTTATTTTTGCTTCACCAGGACTTTAAGGTATCAAAAGTAAAAGTACTCATTCTGCAGAAGAAAGTCCCCCTGTGACTGACATATTATTATATATTGAACTATTAGATTGTTAACACTGATATATCAGTGCTTAAGTAGGTTGTGACAGACCCAAATCATCACTGTTCATGATGAAGCTGTCACTGTGAGGTTGTAGAGACCTCGTTTTTTGAGAGCGTTTGCTCTCTTTTGCAACCCGCTAATGGCCCGTCAGTAAATTATTCCTTTTTTCTTGCTACCTCGCTAACCATCTGAAGTATATGTATGTGCTTGACTCT